>MJUU01063957.1:22780-42919 GCA_002080025.1 Modiolus philippinarum
CCAAGGACTATTGTGGCCAAGTTTGGTTCCAATTTGCCCAGTAGTTACAGAGGAGAAGATCTTTGAATGTGTTTTCCCATGGGGTCCAATGTTAAAACTATGTCCCCCCCGGCGGCCATGTTGAAAGTAGTGCCAAGTTAATGCCAAGGCAATCCTGAAAAACACCTTTTTTGTAAGGGACCACCCAAAAACTATTGTGGCCAAGTTTGGTACCAATTGGCTCAGTAGTTTCAGAGAAGAAGATCTTTGAAAATGTTTTCCCATAGGGTCCAATGATAAAACTATGTTTCCCGCTGGCGGCCATCTTGGAAATTATGCAGAACTAAAAAACATCTTTTTTGTAAGGGACCACCCAAGGACTATTGTGGCCAAGTTTGGTTCAAATTGGCTCAGTAGTTTCAGAGAAGAAGATCTTTGAAAGTGTTTTTCCCATAGGGTCCAATGTTAAAACTATGTTTCCTGCTGGCGGCCATCTTGGAAATCAGGCGGACCTAAAAGACACCTTTGTTGTAAGGGACCGCCCAAGGTCTATTGTGGCCAAGTTTGGTTCCGATTGGCCCAGTAGTTTCAGAGAAAAAGAATTTGAAACGTTTTTTTCCATAGGGTCCCATGTTAAATTTTGGTCCCAGCTGGCGGCCATCTTGGATGACGTACAGACCTGAGCGACACAATTTTTAAAGGGGCCCACCCAAGGACTATTGTGGCCAAGTTTGGTTTCAATTGGCCCAGTGGTTTCAGAGAAGAAGATCTTTGAATGAAAAGTTTACAGACGGACGGACCACGGATCACGGACGCAAAGTGATTGCAAAAGCTCACCCTGGGATAGCCAGGTGAGCTAATAAATGTAGCTTAATATTGTAAGGAGTTATCCGGAATAACAGGTCCAGAACACACATTTCGATAAAATGGCCAAGTTCAACTATCCCTCAAAACACAAATTTTGGCCAAAATCTAAACCATGACAATATGCACATCTTCAATTCATGCCTAATCACTGTGCAAAGTAAAATAAATGTAGCATTAATATTGAGGAGTTATCCGAAATAACAGCTTATCAGAGATGGGACGCACTGAAGGACGGACAGGGATAAAACAATATGCCCCAGACTTGTCGTTGCGGGGAAATAAAAATAATCAAACATCGTTGAAAATTCAAGATTTAAAAATCTAATGCACCCTAGGGTAAAATTTTAATGGTTCTCTGACTTGGCAAGCCTCGTCAGAGAAATATTGAAATCTCACCCTTAAGATGTCTGAGAATTCTCAATCTTGCACTTTTACCATGTTAGATTCTAACATACTCCACCTGCTCTATTATCACTCAAATATGAATTTTCCCTAAATAACTCAAACATAAAATTTAGGTCGAGCTGACCTAATTTTTATTAATAACATCCCGACTATCCAAGGTACATCTAGCAATACAATCTTATTCCTTTATCGGCTGCAGCAACTCAGATTGGGCTTTTACAATATATCCAAGGTACATCTAGCAATACAATCTTATTCCTTTATCGGCTACAGCAACCCAGATTGGGCTTTTACAATAATATAATTTGAGTCATGTATCAATGAAATGTAGGTCAGTTTATTTTTTAGCCAAGTTAAAGTACATGTACTTTATATGCAAGATACATCAATTAACAAAAGCTCATCCATCTATGAGTTGTACTTCAAAAGATACAAGGCCTTAAAACTATGTGAAGGACAAATGGATGATGATGTATATTCAAGCTGTGGGGAGTGTGCATTTGCATATACATGTACAGTATAAGTGATTATTTATGTCAGGACTTAATTTTCGCTTGATTCTCGACCATTCAGAAGTCACAAAAATTGCATACCGCAAAATATAATTTATAAGAGACTTTATAGTGTAAATGTTAAGCAATCGCCAAAATCTGAGTAACGCAAAAATAACCACTTATACGGTAAAGTAAGAAATTGAGACTAGGTTGAATATTATTTTCAAATGTTTTTGCTTACAGTTGCTGTGATCTCAGTAAATTAAAAATGTTGATGTAAATAACTTCCGTTTCTGGTACAAATGTCTCTGATGGACCAACACAATCCTGGATACCTTTCTTCATCAATTCTCTCAAAACATTCACAGATTTAGGAGACAGGGTGCGTGGCAAGTTGTTCCAAGGAATTATTATCTTATCCTGCAATTAAAAAACACTATAATTCACCAGTTTGTTGTTAATGACTGTACAAAAATATAATGTAGCTGTTTAAAACAAGAGGCTCTCAAGAGCCTGTATCGCTCACCTGGGCCATGGCTGACATATGCAGTTAAAATAGTCCCAATGTTTTAAGGGCATTATTTTCAAATTTGTTAGTAGACAATGATGTTATATTATCATAAGTTAAACTATGTTCCAGACTAGCAGCTATTTTGGATGGGGTGCAGTTCTTTTGGCCAAGTTTGGATCCAATTGGCCCAGTAGTTTCAGAGGAGAAGATCTTTGAATGTCTTTTCCCATAAGGTCCAATGTTAAAACTATGATCCCCGCTGGCGGCCATCTTGGATATAGCATGGATCTGAAAACAACTTTTTTGCAAGGGACCATCTAAGGACTATTGTGGCCAAGTTTGGTTAGAATTGGTTGAGTAGTTTCAGAGGAGAAGATCTTTGAAAGTGTTTTTCCATAGGGTCCAATGTTAAAACTATGATCCCTGCTGGCTGCCATCTTGGATATAGCGCGGATCTGAAAAACAAGTTTTTTGCAAGGGACCATCTAAGGACAATTGTGGCCAAGTTTGGTTTCAATTGGCTGAGTAGTTTCAGAGGAGAAGATCTTTGAATGTGTTTCCCATAGAGTCCAATGTTTAAAACTATGATCCCCGCTGGCAGCCATCCTGGAAATAGCGCAGATCTGAAAAACATTTTTTTTGCAGGGGACCATCTAAGGACTATTGTGGCCAAGTTTGGTTTCAATTGGCCCAGTAGTTTCAGAGGAGAAATCTTTGAATGTCTTTTCCCATAGGGTCCAATGTTAAAACTATGATCCCGACTGGCGGCCATCTTGGATATAGCGCAGATCTGAAAAACAACTTTTTTGCAGGGGACCATCTAAGGACTATTGTGGCCAAGTTTGGTTTCAATTGGCCCAGTAGTTTCAGAGGAGAAGATCTTTGAATGTCTTTTCCCATAGGGTCCAATGTTAAAACTATGATCCCTGCTGGCGGCCATCTTGGATATAGCACGGATCTGAAAAACAACTTTTTTGCAGGGGACCATCTAAGGACTATTGTGGCCAACTTTGGTTTCAATTGGTCCAGTAGTTTCAGAGGAGTAGATCTTTGAATGTCTTTTCCCATAGGGTCCAATGTTAAAACTATGATTCCCACATGGCGGCCATCTTGGATATAGCGTGGATCTGAAAAACAACTTTTTTGCAGGGGACCATCTAAGGACAATTGTGGCCAAGTTTGGTTTCAATTGGCTGAGTAGTTTCAGAGGAGAAGATCTTTGAATGTGTTTCACATAGAGTCCAATGTTTAAAACTATGATCCCTGCTGGCAGCCATCTTGGATATAGCGCGGATCTGAAAAACAATTTTTTGCAGGGGACCATCTAAGGACTATTGTGGCCAAGTTTGATTTCAATTGGCCCAGTAGTTTCAGAGGAGAAGATCTTTGAATGTCTTTTCCCATAGGGTCCAATGTTAAAACTATGATCCCCGCTGGCGACCATCTTGGATGTAGCGCGGATCTGAAAAACAAGTTTTTTGCAGGGGACCATCTAAGGACTATTGTGGCCAAGTTTGGTTTGAATTGGCTGAGTAGTTTCAGAGGAGAAGATCTTTGAATGTGTTTCCCATAGAGTCCAATGTTTAAAACTATGATCCCGCTGGCAGCCATCCTGGATATAGCGCGGATCTGAAAAACATTTTTTTTGCAGGGGACCATCTAAGGACTATTGTGGCCAAGTTTGGTTTCAATTGGCTGAGTAGTTTCAGAGGAGAAGATCTTTGAATGTGTTTCCCATAAAGTCCAATGTTTAAAACTATGATCCCTGCTGGCAGCCATCCTGGATATAGCGCGGATCTGAAAAACATTTTTTTTGCAGGGGACCATTTAAGGACTATTGTGGCCAAGTTTGGTTTCAATTGGCCGAGTAGTTTCAGAGGAGAAATCTTTGAATGTCTTTTCCCATAGGGTCCAATGTTAAAACTATGATACTGACTGGCGGCCATCTTGGATATAGCGCGGATCTGAAAAACAACTTTTTTGCAGGGGACCATCTAAGGACTATTGTGGCCAAGTTTGGTTTCAATTGGCCCAGTAGTTTCAGAGGAGAAGATCTTTGAATGTCTTTTCCCATAGGGTCCAATGTTAAAACTATGATTCCCACTGGCGGCCATCTTGGATATAGCGTGGATCTGAAAAACACCTTTTTTGCAAGGGACCATCTAAGGACAATTGTGGCCAAGTTTGGTTTCAATTGGCTGAGTAGTTTCAGAGGAGAAGATCTTTGAATGTGTTTCACATAGAGTCCAATGTTTAAAACTATGATCCCCGCTGGCAGCCATCTTGGATATAGCGCGGATCTGAAAAACAATTTTTTGCAGGGGACCATCTAAGGACTATTGTGGCCAAGTTTGGTTTCAATTGGCCCAGTAATTTCCGAGGAGAAGATCTTTGAATGTCTTTTCCCATAGGGTCCAATGTTAAAACTGTGATCCCCGCTGGCGACCATCTTGGATATAGCGCGGATCTGAAAAACAACTTTTTTGCAGGGGACCATTTAAGGACTATTGTGGCCAAGTTTGGTTTGAATTGGCTGAGTAGTTTCAGAGGAGAAGATCTTTGAAAGTGTTTTTCCATAGGGTCCAATGTTAAAACTATGATCCCGCTGGTGGCCATCTTGGATATAGCACGGATCTGAAAAACAACTTTTTTGCAGGGGACCATCTAAGGACTATTGTGGCCAAGTTTGGTTTGAATTGGCTGAGTAGTTTCAGAGTAGAAGATCCCTAAAAGTCTTTTCCCATAGGGTCGAATGTTAAAACTATGATCCCAGCTGGTGGCCATCTTGGATATAGTGCGGATCTGAAAAACAACTTTTTTGCAGGGGACCATCTAAGAACTATTGTGGCCAAGTTTGGTTTCAATTGGCCCAGTAGTTTCAGAGAAGAAAATCTTTGAATGAAAAGTTTACGCCAGATGGACGACGGACGACAGACGAAGTGATGGCAAAACATCAACCTGGCTATAGCCAGGTGAGCTAAAAAGGAGGCCCTCTTAGAGCCTGATTCATTCCCCTGAATCATGGCTGACACAGACAGTCCATTTAACCTCAATTATAAAAGGTCTCATTTTCTAGTATGTTAACAAACATCCAAATGTCCAAAAAGATCCAATGTTAAATGGTGACCCTCTTTGATAAAGTGCAAGCCTGCTGAACACCATTTTTAAGGGGACCATCCAAAGAAAATTGTGATTATACCTGGTTCTTATTAAGATTTTTGTTTTCTATATGGTCAAGTGATAAATTATTCCCTGCTAGCAGCCATCTTGGATGAGGTACAGATGTCATCTTAGAAGTAATACCAACCTGCTGGACACCTATCTGAAGGGGATCACTGTGACAAAGTTTGGTTCTAAATGGATCAGCAGTTTCAGAGGAGAAGCTCTTTGAATGTGTTTTCCTCCGTAAGATCAAATGTTAAATATAGAATCCACAACAGAATCAAGTGAGAAACAACATTTCTACACTAGAGATAGTCAAATTTTCAAATATTTAAATGGGAGGCTTGATGAGCGTTTAAAATATTTGAAAATTCAATTATACAGAGTGTAGAAATGCTGTTTCTCATGAGATATGGCATGGTTTTTATTTCTCTAATGATTTCAAGGAGATTTTGGACAAAAACATAACCCCCCCCCCTTTTCAGATGATCCGAAATAAATGTGTTCTTCGAGCGTGACTTCATAAGGCATGGTTGCCTTTTTTCATGACGTCACAATGATAAAGTTGAAAAACAACAAACACATTTGACGTCATAACTGAATTTCATCCAATCACTTGACGAGAACAACATTCTCTCTAGAGAGGAGAAACATATTTCCCCTACTGTTCAAGAAATGTGAAAATAGGGCAGAAATTAGATAAACTGTATTCCCTGCTGGCAACTATCTTGGACAAGATCTGTAAATTTCAGGCACATTAAGCTCACCTCGTTGCGCAGCATTGTCACATGTTAAACATGTCATTAAATAGGAATGGACTATAATCATTCTTTTAACAGATTCATTCATGGGTAAAATGTAGGTCAAAAACTGTCATCCCAAAATGCATCACACATACCAATATTGTTGATGTGGGACATGTCAGTAAGCAACAATAGACTTTAAGCATTCTAATACACCAAGTCATTCGTGCATAAAATGTAGGTCAACATCAGCATCTGAAGCATGCATTGTTGTTGTCGTCCCCAAATGCATCATACAAACCAATATGGTTAATGTGGGCCATGTCAGTAAACGGGAATGGACTTAAACCATTCTACCTAACAAGACACGGATGCAGACACGGACGCTGACTCTCAGGGTATCATATAAGCCCCCCCTCACTTCATGAGGTGAGCTAACAAGAATATGTGTCTAAGGGACACAATGCCCCGCCTCACAGCTATTTGAGCAATGCTATATTTCATGATCAGTGAGGCATGAAGTTGGAGGCATGGGTAAATATTTGTTATGTTTATTTATATCAATATTCTAATGTGTATTTAAATGAAGTTTCATGATAATGGCATACATCTGTGACAGAAAAGAAACTTAAACCTGAGGTTAAATCTCATACTACCCCTCTTTCATGATAATGGCATACATCCTTCACAGAAAAAAAACTTCAACCCTAGGGTAAACCTCATACTACCCCCTTTTATCCATGATCAGTGAAGCATGAAGTTGGCAGCGAGGATAAATTTGCATTATGATTTTTGTTACCCTAATGTGTATTAAAACAAAGTTTCATGATAATAACATATATCCTTCACAGAATAAAAATTTCAACCTAAGGGTAAACCTCATACTACCCCCCCTTTTTTTTCATGAACACTGAAGCATGAAGTTGGTGGCCGGGATATATTGTTATTATGATTTTTGTTTAATTATGCCCTAATGTGTCTTTAAACAAAGTATCATGATAATAACATATATCCTTCACAGAATAAAAACTTCAACCTAAGGGTAAACCTCATACTACCCACTTTTTTCCATGATCAGTGAAGCATGAAGTTGGTAGCCGGGATAAATTTTTATTATGATTTTTGTTTAATTATACCCTAATATGTATTTATACAAAGTTTCATGATAATAGCATACATTCTTCACAGAAAAAAAACTTCAACCTAAGGGTAAACCTCATAACACCCCCCTTTTTTCCATGATCAGTGAAGCATGAAGTTGGTAGCCAAGATAAATTTTTATTATGATTTTTGTTAAATTATACCCTAATGTTTATTTATACAAAGTTTCATGATAATAGCATACATCCTTCACAGAAAAAAAACTTCAACCTGAGGGTAAACCTGACTTGGGACGGACGGATGGACAGACAAACGGACGAACTGATAAACGGACGGAAGGACAGACCCGAACACTATATGCCCCCCTACTATCGTAGGCGGGGCATAAAAACTACTGTCACTAAGTTTGGATCTAATGGAACCAGTTGTTCAATAACTAGAGGCACAGAACCTGAGCATGAATCCCTAACCTGACATAATGCTTCTAAGTATGGTAAAGATACAAATGGGAAAATTATTAGTAACCAAACCAAATTTGCTTTCAATTTTCTTTTTCAAGAAAAACAAGAACTGTCGCCGAATGGCAGCCAAAGATACCCCCCGCTAATTGAATCCTGAATCGATGTGGTAAGTGCAAAATTAAGTTGGTGTGGACACAATACATTTGTGGACACAGTACAAGTATGGACACAATACCAGTATGGACACAATGATATAATCTTCAAGAAAAAACTTTTCCAAAGGGTTCCAATGAAAACACTGTCTAAATCAGACAAATATAAAATTCACCTTTTTTCAGCCTATTTGAGATTTTACACATCTACATATAGTGTTCTTCCTTTGTCTAAAGTTTCATCAAAATCCTTCAAGTGGATTAAGAGGAGTTATGCGTATGAGGTAACCCATACATAGGGAATCAATGAAAACTCAAAGTCGAATTATCTCCCCTTCCTGGATTCTGACAATAATTATATTCCTTCATGCACATCTCCATATAGTGTTCTTACTTTGTGTACAGTTTTTCATAAAATTCCTTCAAGTGGTTTAAGAGGAGTTGCGCTTACAAGGTAACCCATACATGGGGAATCAACGAAAAGTCAGTCGGATTATCTCCCCTTCCTGGTTTCAGACAATAATTATATTCCTTCATGCACATCTCCATATAGTGTCCTTCCTTTGTGTAAAGTTTCATCAAAATCCTTCGAGTGGTTTAAGAGGAGTTGCGCTTACGAGAAGTGTGGACAGACGGACGGACAGACGGACGGACAGACAGACAGACAGGGTGATTCCTATATACCCCCCCAAACTTTGTTTGCGGGGGGTATAATTAGAAAATTACCAGAGAATAGAGAAGTACCAAGCAATAGCTTAACCCCTCTACATGTTTGTCTTTTGTTCAAATAAGTGAATTTCAGACTGCTAATTAGCACCTGAAACAAGGGATCTGTGAGCCCCTACTCACTAGAAACACCCCCACTCTCAACTTCAGCTTTTAGTGGCCTGCACAGGTTTGAAAATGCATCTTACAATATAGCACAAAATGACTGCAAATTTATTGACTAAGACGGTAACAGGAAGGAGTAACCAGACAGATCTGAAAATGCATCCCACAATATGGCATGACTACACAAAGCTTCTGACAAAACTGGAAGTTTGTATCATTTATAACTGCACAGAAAAGCTTGACGAAAATTGTGACAGACAGACAAAATGACTGAAAATTGACTTAGTCTGTAAACAGGAAGTAGTCACTCGACAGGTCTGAAAATGCATCCCACAATATGGCATGACTATACAAATCTTCTGACAAAATTCCAAGTTTGTATCATTTTCCATTGCACAGGAAAGCTTAACAAAAATTAGAAAAAAAAGATGGACGGCTGGAATGACTGAAAATTGACTTAGTTGGTAAACAGGAAGTAGTCACCTGACAGATCTGAAAATGCATCCCACAATATGGCATGACTATACAAAGTTTCTGACAAAACTGGAAGTTTGTATCGTTTATAATTGCAGAGGAAAGCTTGACGAAAATTGTGACAGACAGACAGAATGACTGAAAATTGACTTAGTCTGTAAACAGGAAGTAGTAACCCCACAGGTCTGAAAATGCATCCCACAATATGGCATGTCTATACAAAGCTTCTGACAAAATTTCAAGTTTGTATTATATTCCATTGCAGAGATAAGCTTGACAAAAGTTGTGACAGACAGACGGAATGACTGAATGATGGACAAGGGTAAAACAGTATACCCCCTCCTCCTTCGGAGTGGGGTATAACTATCCCTGATGATAATTGGTATTGTAGACAAAACACAAACTTCAACTTGAGTCTCTCATGCATGAAATGTACATCAAAGTGACTTAATTTTAACAGGAACCTATAGACCATACAAGGCACATCTACTGACAATATTATTCCTCTCTTTGCTCTTACTCAAGCAAAAGATGGCTTCATTATTCTTTTAAACATCCAAAGCAAATCCAGTGGGATAAAAGTCGAAGATTTTACAAAAATCTGAATGGTATGATATGAAAATCAGATGTTAATTTTCTTCTGTTCTGACAAAAAAATGATTAAAGCTATAAGAATATTTACCTTATTTACAATTTTACCAGAATGCTGATTCTGTTGATCATACAATGTCGGTGGAAGCTGTTTAAATTCTTTAAGATGGATATACGACAGCCATAACATGCTTTTATCTCCTGACTGTAGTACATCATGAATCCAGGAAGTATCACCATAACTTTTCAACTTATCCTAAAAAAATAACTTTTTATTTATTAATTACTACTAGAAATTCTTTCAAAGGAGGTTAGTGAAATGACAAATTATATGAAAGGCAAAATCAAATCTGACACATAGGTATTTTGAACATCTTATTAAATAATGTATTTGACATTGTATACATTGCTTTAAAGTTTTTTAATTGAACTTTTTAAAATGCCTATTCTTTTCAAGTGTTTTTAAGGTATCTCTTCTTTATTTGATGTTTTTAAGATCTCTATTCTTTATCAAATGTTTCTAAGATCCCTATCCTTTATTAAATGTTTTTAAGATACCTATTCTTTATCAAATGTTTCTAACATCACTATCAATTGTCAAATGTTTTTAAGATATCTATTCTTCATCAAAAGTTTCTAAGATATCTATTCTTTATCAAATGTTTCCAAGATATCTATTCTCTATCAAATGTTTGTAAGACATCTATTCTTTATCAACAATTTCTAAGATATCTTTTTCTAATTAATTTTTCAAGATAACAATTCTTTACCTAAAGTTATAAAATAGCTATCTTTTATAAAATGTTTCTAAGATCTTTATTCTTTATCAAATGTTCAAAAGATATCTTTTCTTTATCAAATGTTTCTAAGATAACTTTAGCAAATGTTTGTAAGACATCTATTCTTTATAAAATGTTTTTAAGAGATCTATTTTTTATAAAATGTTTTTAAGATATCTATTCTTTATCAAATGCTTTTTAATATATCTATTCTTTATAATTTTTTAGAGATATCTATTCCTTACCAAATGTTTTTAAGATAAATGTTCTTTATTAAATGTTTTAAAATATCTATTCTTTATCAACTGTTTCTGAAAGATCTATTTTTTTATCAAATGTTTCTCAGATAAATTTTCTTTATCAAATGTTTGTAAGATATCCATTCTTATTTTGAATATTTATTTCCTTTTATCATGTTTATCACATCAGTCCATCTGAAGTTCGAAATGTTCGAAAATTAATGTTATAGACTTTGGGCTCTAAAGACATTTTGATGAATGAAAGTTTGTTTCTTGCAACTGTTAAAATCATCACTGAGAATGAAAATAATACACTAGCTCAATACTGCAAATTCAGAAATAAATCCAACGTTTTTAATGATGTAAAAAATGTGATAGATTTTGGGTTGCAATAATTAAACCCCATATTCTCAATTCTTTTCATCATCACTGCTAGAAATACAGAGGTTGGATTCATTTAAAACAATGAATAAAAATTTTAGTTCCCTTACAAGGTGACAGTTATCTAAGATATCTTAGAAGTTATGTATGGTGAGATTGGGTACCAGGCATTTAGCCAGTAGAGCTTACAAAAATTTTGAAGAACTTCATGTGAGGCAAACTGTGCATTTTACTCCTAGTAAAGGATGGCAAATAATGGTAACGACCTATTGTCGGGATATACATATACGATACATGCACTTAAACTCTTCACTTTAAACTATATTACATTTGTAAACAATATACTTTCTTTACAAACCTGAAGATATTTGTGAGCAGACTTCAATTTTCCTGACCATATAAATAAAGATGTTTTATATAGGATTATTTCTAACAAGTCATGAGATAGCTCATCTGGTTGGAGGGATTTCTCCGATTGTAGATAGTTCACAACCATATCACAGATACTAAGTTTATCTATACAGGACGGTGATGCATTCATATACTGAAAAGAAATTAATTTAAGTTATTTTTAAGTCTGGGTATCCAAATTTTATTTCCAGAGATGCTTTTTTAATGGCCAATCAAAATACTATGCACTTAGACTTCTGTACTTATTTTTTGTATTGAACTTTGAACTTCAAATTGTTTTGAGAACAGAGTAACATCACTCTCGAGAATGCAGTTATATTTATTGAATATTGATCAACATGTTTCGGCGCTGTTGGTGTGGTTAACACTGACATAATTTTATTTCAATTATAAAATGCATTTTTTTCACCATTAGAATACACAGATAATGATATAACATGAACACTCATATAAAAGTAATTAAATATCATACAATGCACTATAACTTTTGTAACCATGTACATTGTCATATTATGACGTTAATTATTGCTTTCCCAAATTTGTACTTCAGGGAGTTACTTTTTATGTAAAGTATCCTGATGACAGCGCTACAACACCGAAATATGTCTTACAGTAAATATAACCTCATTCCTCAGAGTGTTGTTGTTACTCTGTTCTCATTTATAATTTTCACATAACAACCTTGCATACCAGAGGTATTCACTTCGAGGGAATCTAACAAACAGATATATATCAGGCGTTGGACCACTTGAGTTACTTGTTTTCCAATTGTTTTGATTTGATCTGCACTGAAGAGACATAAGTTGTTAAAATGGCATCACCTGAAGAAAAGTGGCATTCAGCCAACCTGAAAAAAATACTATTGATAACATAAATGCACATGTAATTTGGAAAATAAAATTCCCCGTAAATCTAACAAAATATTTTTGGTTTAATTGATTGTATTTCATTTGTTTGGTGCATTATCTTTGTGTTAATTATTTATTCTATTTTAACTCCTTTATTTACCTAACCCTCCCAACAATGAAAGAATTTTTTGAAAATGACAAACATGCAATTATAATTTCTTGTGGCATGATGGACAACTCTAATGTGTAGTTTATCAATACTCCATAATTTTTTTTCTCATTTCCAAAACATTTATATATTCTTGCTATGAATTGCAAATTTTTTAACCCAATTTATACAGTCAAACTTTGATGGCTCAAACACCTAACGGATAGTTGAAAACAGTTAGAGCCATAGGGGTGTTCGAGATATCGAAATCAAACAATGTTTTTTATTGAAACAAGAGGCTCGGAGACTAAGCCTGTATCGCTCAACTGATAAAATGCTTCTATGACATGGGAATGCTGATGACTACAAAAGATATTTATTTCAAAGCAGTCTAATGTTAAGCTATGTTATCCACTGACACCCATGTTTTTTGTCTGAACCTATTGAAATGAGCTATCTTTGTAAATGAGATTCCATATATCATTCCTGTAAAATTGGTTGGATTTGTTTCAGTAGTTTCAGATGAAAAAATGAAAATGTGATTTTCACATAGGGTCAAATGTTAAAACTTTGTTCCATGCTGGTGGTCTTGTTTTTTGTTAGATTGGAATGAAATGAGTAATCTTTGAAAAAGACCTTCAATACATCAATGTTTTATTCAATTGTAATAAATCACATAATTTTCGATTAGTGTAGAATAAACCAAGTTTACTGTTATGATAAAATAATGGTGGAATAAATGTGTGTAGCTTGTCTTACACCCCCTTGCGTAAAACAGAGATAAAAGTCTTAAACTGCCAGAATAATGGATACCCTTGTCCAAGGTGGGAGAAATATTTGTCAGAAACAACATAAAGAACAACTAAAAGACAATTACTTGACCAAATGTCAAAAAAAAAAAAATCACTAACATATTTCCTGTGTTTTTTTTTTAACCCAATATCTTAAATAACCAGCACCTTTGAACTACACACAGATAAACATGTATGACACCATTTTATGAAGTGTTCTGTTTTTCGTTTGAGTAAGAAATCTTTATACCTGCCACCAGATGTCGTAATGCTGGGTATACTGTAATGCTGTAGCACACAGTTCTATCAAGTCTGTACTCTCCTTATGTCTTCTGTACAACCTCAGATAATTCTTCCATAAATCACTGCTACTCTTATTTTCTTCTAGCCCTCTAGCTAATACATTTAATGCATTATCTAGATTAGATTCCTCCGAACTAAAATAATTGTAAAATATACTTTAGCACTTATACAGAGATTTTCATAAATATTTCATGTGGTTGTTAAGCAATGATGCCTTGAGGCCAAGAAACATTTACAAAGGGGTACTTAATGTGCCATGGGAGACATAATATGTAATCTGGTATTCTGGGTACCAACTTTAAAGCTTGACAACAAGAATGCACATTTGAAAACAAATTCCTTATCACTTACCATTCAAAAGATAACTCAATGTCCATTTTATTTAAAAAAGAATGTCACATGCTATGCAAGGCTGAGGTCATAAGGTCAAGTATTTGGTACAATCACAAGGAATACACATGAGATATATAAAAGCACTACCAATTGCCATTTAAAAGAGAGAAAAAAACAAAATGTTAAAATTTCTTTAAGAGATAATTCCAAAGTAGAGGCCAAAAAGTCAAATGATTCTTGTAGAAAAAAAGACTTTCTGCTAGGAACACATATGTGAAATATTGAAATTCTCTCTCTTTTCAAACAAAAGATACACCCAGTTTGTTATTTTTTAAAGCCATGGTTAAGTTCAAAAGGTCAAATCCTCTGGTTTTACATGTGAAAAAGAAATATAGTTTCAACAACGAAAACTAGTTGATTATGAAATTTCTCACATCGAGTTAAAGAAATTTTGAAAATGTTCGAAAGTGGGGCTTGCTGAGTTTTAAACATTTGAAAATTTTTTAAACGAGATGCGAGAAATTTCATAATTAAATGTGTTTAAGTTGTGGAAACTGTTTCTCTAATGACTGGATGAAAAACACCAAGGACTGTATTCAGAATAAATTCGGCTGAAAATTTCACTCTCCAGAGAGAAGAACAAATGTTTCAACTACGTTCAGGAAATGTGAAAACTGGATATTTAGAGAAAGCACTCTCACTTACCATTTTTTACAAATACCATATAAAAGTTTTTTTACACACAGACAAAGACAGAAAACTAGCTGCTGAAGACACTTATGATGTCCCTATCCCCTGCAAAGAACAGGCAGATGAAAAAAACAATTAAAGGATATGGATAAATATACATAAGACAAAATCTCCTCCAATACACCAATAATACGGAACAACACTTTTATTGTCTTTCAACATAAGGCCTTCAACAATAAGCTTTGCTCAAACTCATACAGCCCCTAGGACCGGTTTGAGTAGAATTCATTGCTAAATGTCAGACAATGCTATATCAGCGACTTGTATATTCCAAGGATGCTACATTGTCAACAAACATAATATTAATAGACAAAGTGCTCTTATAATCATCGTCATCCATTGCTTGACAAAGAGACAAAGAGAATACAATAACAACATAAAAACAATCATAGAGCACTCATTGAGTCAGCTGGAAGAAAACTTGGCCTATAAAAATCATAGGATGTGGGCACTGTAGACAGGTGGTCACAATAACATTTGCAAATTACAAAAATAAAATTTGAAAGTTTGAAAGTGTATACATACATGTATCAGAAATTCTCTCAAGAACAAGTAAACCATAACAAAAATAAATTGAGTACATGTATCTCTTGCATGGGGAATCATTTTACTTCACCACTGACTGACAATAGCGATAAAACAGGCCCCTACTTTTTGTCAGAGACATCAAAATTGTTTCAAGTACTGTAAACATATCCTGGCTGCTAATTTTCACAGTCTCTTGAACAGGGACATACTCAATGGTATCAATTTTTAAGGAACAACAAAATACCAGTATATTGATTGTTACCGAGATATTCACGGGTACTAATTTTTTTGGGTCTTTTGTCAACCGCAACAATTGATACCTTTACAGTCTTTTTACTTTAGATCCATATATATTATTCTGTACATGTGTTGTGTACTTACATTTGAGGATCATACAATTTTTTATAAGCTAGTTTTAGCCATAATTCTTCATTTTGTGGAGATTCCAAGACAGAAGATTCTAAGTCTTGTATGCTGGCAGAATCAGACATTGCAAAGTATCTAAGATCCTGGTTGTTTATCACATTGTCTAAGTCTTCAAAATTCACTGGTTTCTGCCATTCTGTAAATATTGAACAACTTCAATAATTCAAGTTGTAAAATATTTAAATCAACCTCTGAAAATATAACTGAATTATAGTCAAATTTCGATGGCTCGAACACCCAAGGAACTGATGAAAACAGTTCGAGCTATCTAAGTCGAACTGTGTTTAAATTAGAACAAAAGGTCCAGGTAAAGGGTTCGAGACATCCATGGTGTTCCAATTATAACAATTTGAGCCATCAAAGTTCAACTGTAACCATGAATTTTGTAACCAATAACTGATACAATCTACCTCAGTGTATTTTAAATTACAAAGGTCATAAGTCTCACAATAAATAAAGTCTAGAGTACTTTTTATTATATCTTTTTTTTCAACTTGTCTTTATTCAATATAAGAATCAGCTGTGGATTGGACCTGATCCTTGGCAATTCTTTATTCTCTTATAAATGTCTAACAAAAGAAATGAAAGAAATTTTAACACAAAATTTAATCAAACAGAGATGGGCATGTTCATAAACATTATTAATCAAGAATCTTCTTTCCTTTAACTAACACATCAACAAAGCCAAATCAGCATACCTAATTTCTCTACTGCTAAATCTTTATGTACAATGTCTGTTGTGTTGGACAGTGAATCTTTCTGGCTTGGTCTCCATTTTCTTGGTTTGAAAAACATTGTATGTGGCTTAACTACAATATACACAGAAAAAATTTACTTGATCAATATTGAATCAACAATCAGACAGACAATTTACTATATTCTATAACTTTGATGTATGGTTATAATGGAATATACCCCTCAACATAATTATACTGGAAAATTAATGCAAAAGGAACAAATATATGGCAATATTTTATCAACGTTAATACAACCTGATAACCCAGGAATGATATCAATCACAAAAAGGGTGTTGGTATAATCTATTTTATGTAAATAATGACTACTGCTTCCTGAATTGTCTGTAACAGAGGGATAAAGTACCATACAAGTTATAGGGTAAAGTGCCTGCAACTCTGTATTTAGTATTACACCTGTTAACGACATTGTGTCACATATATACACAATGTCACGTTCAGGTGATTGTAATTATAGCACACATTTTAAACACCTTTTTCCCCACCAATACTTGTTTCTTGAATGAGCACTGTATAATGCTTCCTTCTGATTTGTGTCTTAAATA
Source organism: Modiolus philippinarum (assembly GCA_002080025.1). NCBI lineage: Eukaryota > Metazoa > Mollusca > Bivalvia > Mytilida > Modiolidae > Modiolus > Modiolus philippinarum. The sequence continues at coordinate 39,789 of MJUU01063957.1, forward strand.
AAACTGTAAGTTCTGTGGCCTGTTGGGCCACAAATGAATACCACACTTCCAAAGTGTAATACCATTCTTTAAACAGTTGTCCAGACCTAACTTGAAATCAAGCCAAGAAAACAGGAAGTGGTAATACAGCAGACCCAAAAACAGCTTACACATCACAACTCATCAAAATCAATTAAGCTTCAGACCAATAGATCTGTAAATGGCTTACACATTACAACTCATCATTATAAAGTTCTAGTCCAAATTTGAAATCATACCCACTTACAGAAGCCAAATAAAATGTGACCAAAAATTCTCATCCATAAAGGGTTACAGTAAAACTTCAACATATTGGCAAACAGGAAGTGGTTACAACTCATTATTATAAAGCTCCAGACCAAATTTGAAATCATTCCCAACCATACAATTCAAGTCAACTGCGACGAAAATTTCTCATCCATAGTGTGTTATAGTAAAACTTCAACATATCGGCAAACAGGAAGTAGAATAAACAGCTGCGCAAAGTTGCATGATACGCCCGTCGTCACCCTTCAAAACTTTAAGTGATTAAGATAAGGGGTTCTCAATTCAGAAGCACCTGTAACTGCCTAATTAAGCTTGATATCTCTTTCAGAAATTAATCTGCAAAGTTTGAAGTGAGCTGATCAAAGTACTTATCAGTTAGAGCAGGACATGTAAAAAATTGCCTTAAAATTGACGAACATTTCCAATAACTCTTGCAAGAAAAATTGAAATTTCCCGAAAAAGTATACAGATCGTGAGGCCATCATACTCTATACCTCTACAAAGTTTGAAGTGAATTGGCCAAAGGGTTGTCAAGTTAGAGCACGACATATGAAACGAACAGACAGACCGACGGACGGACGGACAGACGGACAGACAATCGGACATCGGTATACGTCTGTCATTAGACGGGCGTATAAAAATGACAGACCCGAAAATAGCTTACACATTACAACTCATCATAATCAAGCTCCTGACCAAATATGAAATCATTCCAACATATACAAGCTGAGAAAATTGTGACAAAAATTTCTCATCCATAGTGTGTTATAGTAAAACTTCAACATATCGGCAAACAGGAAGAAGCAACACTGCAGACAGGAAAATAGCTTACACGTTACAACACATCATAATTAAGCTTCTGACCAAATATGAAATCATTCCAACATATACAAGCTGAGAAAATTGTGACACAAATTTCTCATCCATAGTGTGTTATAGTAAAACTTCAACAAACAGGAAGTAGCAACATAACAGACCTGAAAATAGCTTACACGTTACAAACCATCATAACCAAGCCTCTGACCAAATATGAAATCATTCCAACAAATACAAGCTGAGAAAACTGACCAAAAATGTGTGACGGACGGACGGACGGACGGACGGACGGACAGACGAACGGATAGAAGGACACAGCCATCACTATATACCCAATTTTCGTAAAACATTAATCAAAACATCTAATACAAACTTCAATCTTCACAAAGAAAATCTTTAATATGTCAAAATTGTTGTTTCAAAGATAATTTGTATGAATTTTAATGTTTCTAAAGAAAATCATCAAACATCATTCAAAATGCATGTTAAAGAAGCAGACTCTCCCATGGAAAAGATTTCTAGGTTCTCAGAAACAATCTTCATCTTAGAACTGGGTAAATTGTAAGGGGATGGCAAACCATCGTAAGTGCATATCATACTATTGGAAATTGTGACCCTTACACCATAATCATAAGGGTAGGCAAGTCTGAAATGGCATATTTAATACAAATAATATCAAAGAATAATCTACTCACTGTGACCATCTTTTTCATTCACCTCACTGGCCATAAACACATACAACCTGTCTACTGTGAACATTCCTTCATATTGCTTCTTTATATGGGTAACATATCTACCTGTAAACAACAAAAAAACCTCTCAATCAAATAACGTAAAATTTTACATTTGTATTTCTCCAAAAAATTCACTTTGGTAAATGCAATTTTGCCAAATCAATTTTCTTATTTGAAAAACAAAATAGGCAAGAAGCTAATGTGTATTTGCTTTCTTGCTGTAACTTCTCTCAAATACATGTATTTAGTTACATGTATGACATCATTTACATGTATGACTCATTCAGAATCAGGCAAATATATTCTATATGCAGAACTAAAATATGTTTTTATTATGACAGTAGATTAAGTTAAGGAATAATAGTCTTTTCCAGAATTATGCGATACACTTTTACAGATAAAGTTAAGTAGCAAATGTGAAAAATATATATAGAAGGTATCTACCTTTTATCGTAAATTACCAAGTTGAATTTAAAAACATATATTGGGTTATTGGATGTGGATTGTTTCCATTGATTTATTCACTTTTTTACCTTTTTGGGGCCATTTAGGGCTTACTATATGGTGTGAGGTTCCTCACTGTGTTGAAGACCATATGGTGACCCCTAGATGTTTTGTTTTTGGTCGTNCTTTATTCATCGATACAGAAGTAGGGTAAACATCAATTATGACAACTAGAAGGCAGAACAAATGAATTTCATATAAACAGAATAGAAATAAACTCTTTATAAGCAAAAATCTATATTTACAACATATATAAGATTACTGTCAACAATTTGCTATCTCAATTTAAAGCACAAGATCAATTCTTTTTTCAAAATTTAAATCACAAGATCATTTCTTTTTTCAAAATTTAAATCACAAGATCATTTCTTTTTTTCGAAATTCTACCTACCCTAACTTTGAAATAGAGTATTTTATCCTTGGTATTATATTTTATTGGGTCTGAACTGTTTTTTTTTTACAATAGCATAACACTTATTCAGTAGAATAGAATAAAAAGGTAACAGGAAACACCTACAATGGCCGAAAAACATAGCCACACGCCACAAAGTAAATGTGTACATGTATTTGCAGTAAGTTTTAGTAACTAACCGATACATGGTTTACTAAACCTACTTTAAAATCTCGATGTTGCAATGTCTTTAATTGGTTTTGATATCATTACACTAGGATCATTTTGTTATATTACCCAAAAGCAAATAAAGGGCTACGCCGAGCGCAGCATGATACGACCGCAGCATGTCGTCCACTGAAATCTGAAAAAGTGTAATTTAAAGCGAGTATGGACAAACG
>MJUU01063957.1:71161-81503 GCA_002080025.1 Modiolus philippinarum
CGTGAAATCCGTTGGCATACTCCAGATTGGAAATTTCCTCAGGAGCACACTGAAACAAACCCCATCAAAATCCAACAATTAATAAAGATTCTACAGTAAAAAATGTGAAAACACCCAATTTCACCCCTTTTTGGCCCCTTTTTCTAAAACGGGCGGGGCCATCAACTCAAAATTAAAATTTCTGTTTACGCGTGTGCCAAGATACATCATACTAAAATTTCATAAAGATCCGTCCACTAGAAGCAAAGTTATGCTGTCCACAGACGCCGACGCCGACGCCGATGCAGACGCGGACGACGCCAACACCATACCAATATACGACCGCAAAATTTTTGCGGTCGTATAAAAACTGAAATTTACCCTTATGTTCTATTTTTAGCAACGGCGGCCATGTTGTTCGACAGACGGACAAACTGAACATCAGTTTGAGAAGCCATACCCTGATGATGATTCAGGCCAAGTTTGGTTACATTTGGCCCAGTGGTTTCAGAGGAGAAGATTTTTTAAATTGTTGACAGACAGACAGACAGACAGACAGACAGACAGACAAACGGACAACGGGCGCATAGTGATGGCAAAAGCTCATATGGCCTTTTAGGCCAGGTGAGCTAATTACACTAACCTCATTCATAACTGTCATACTTTCAGTTGCCACTGATTTATCCAATACACTCTTACCTCATCCTTTACAATCACACTAAGATCTGCCACCTTATTCCTGTCCACTGATCCAGTCAATATACACTTACCTCATTCATTCCAGTCAAACTAAAATCTGCCACCTTATTTCTGTCCAGTGATTTATCCAATACCCACTTGCCTCATTCATTACTGTGACACTTAAATCAGCCACCTTATTCCTGTCCATTGATAGAGCCAATAAACACTTACCTCATTCATTAGTCACACTTAAATCTGCCACCTCATTTCTACCCATTGATCAACCCAATGCACACTTACCTCATTCATTACAGTCACACTACAATCTGCCACCTTATCCTGTCCACTGATTCAGCCAATATACACTTACCTCATTCATTACAGTCACACTAGGGTCTGCAACCTTGTTCCTGTCCACTGATCCAGCCAATATACACTTACCTCATTCATTACAGTCACACTAGGGTCTGAAACCTTGTTCCTGTCCACTGATCCAGCCAATATACACTTACCTCATTCATTACTGTCACACTAAGATCTGCCACCTTATTTCTTCCAGCTGGTTTAGCCACTACAGATCTCGGCTTGTAAGCTACACCATAAACTTTTCGTCCCATAGCCATAAGAATTTTCTCTTTTTCTTGAGATATCAGCATTTTCCTCTGAATCTGGTCTCTAAACTGACGAGCCTAAAATACAAAACAATAAATCTAATTTTCAAGGAAATCTTGAGTGTATGGAATAGGAAATTTTCACTTTCTATGAATATAATGTCTACAGAGCATGGCAATACACAAGTTGTGTTTGAAGGTACTAACATCCTAACAACTAAATTCTGTGACTGCTCTTATATGGCATCACATCAATAAATATAACAAGAGTTGTCAGAACTACATAGCTCGCCGGGGATTAGAGTGACCTCAATGCACAATAAATTTGAAATAATACATTATTGTAAATGTAATGTTTAAAAAAAAATTTTGAATGTGATATAAAGAGGTCACATGCCAAATAGGAACTCCCTTCCACTAAAAGAATAAGTTCTATAAGCAGGGTTCAAGTTTTTTTTATAAAAATTGCCATCAGGGCAATGTCAAGGTCAAAATGTACTGCCAGAAAGCTCTCTTCATATTGAAGTCACATACCAAATATAAACACCCTATCACTAAACATCTAAATTTTAGAAGCAAGGTTAAAGTTTTTAAAAAATTGCCCTCAGGGCAAGGTAAAGGTCAGAATGTCTAATAATATGGTGCCGCTAGAATGCTATCATCTTAACAAAGTCACATACCAAATATGAACATCCCACTACTAAATGTCTACCTTCTAGAAGCAAAATTAAAAGTTTTTTTTAAAAATTGCCCTCAAGGCAATGTCAAGGTCATAATGTCTACAAATATGGTACCAACAGAAATCTCTCACAGTAATAAAGTAACATACCAAATATGAACACCCTACCACTAAACGACTAACTTCTAGAGGCAAGGTTAAAGTTTTTAAAAAAAATTGCCCTCAGTCAAGGTCAAAATGTCTACAAATATAGTAACGTTAGAAAGCTCTCATCATAAGAAAGTTACTTACCAAATATGAACACCCTACCAGAAAAAGCCTACCTTCTAGAGGCAAGGTTAAAGTTTTTTAAAAATTGCTCTCAGGGCAAGGTCAAGGTCAAAATGTCTACAAATATGGTACCGCTAGAAAGCTCTCACCATAAGGAAGTTACACACCAAATATGAACACCATACCACTTAAATCCTACCTTCTAGAGGCAAGATAAAGTTTTTTTTTTTTTAATTGCACTCAGGGCAAGGTCAAGGTCAAAATGTCTACAAATATGGTACTGCTAGAAAGCTCTCATCATAACGAAGTTACATAACAAATATGAACACCCTACCACTTAAAGCCTACCTTCTAGAGACAAGGTTAAAGTTTTTGAAAAAATTACCCTAGGGGCAAGGTCAAGGTCAAAATGTCTACAAATATGGTACCGCTAAAAAGCTTTCATCATATGGAAGTTACATACCAAATATGAACACCCTACCATTAGAAGCCTACCTTCTAGAGGCAAGGTTAAAGTTTTTTAAAAATTGCCCTCAGGGCAAGGTCAAGGTCAAAATGTCTTCAAATAGGGTACCGCTAGAAAGCTCTCATCATAAGGAAGTTACATACCAAATATGAACACCCTACCAATAAAAGCCTACCCTCTAGAGACAAGGTTAAAGTTTTTTTAAAATTGCCCTAGGGGCAAGGTCAAGATCAAAATGTCTACAAGTATGATACCACAAGAAACCTCTCATCACAAGGAAGTGAGTTACCACATATCAACATCCTAACACTTAAGGTCTCCATTCCTCAAGCAAGGTTAAAGTTTTTGCTGACGTCGCCGACGCCGGGGGTATGACAATAGCTCTCCTGATATTCGTCCCATGGATCTAAAGATCAATCAAATCAAATTCTGAAATAGGTGGTGCACATCTACATTATGTCATTAAGACTGTGTTAAAGTTTCATGAAAATCTTTTCACTAGCTCAGGAAAAGTAGGGTATAAGAGATGGGTAGGAAGAGTAGGGTATAAGAGATGGGTACCCTCAGGTGTAACCGAAGGATGGACGGACGGACGGACAACCCCATCACTATATACCCCCACTTTTCAAGCGGGGGTATAATAACAGCCCTAACAGGCTCACTTGATACTGGTCGTGATAAAGTCTGTATCAAAAACAAAATGTCTTATATTCCATATTTATCAGGTATCAGTCTGATATTCCATCTTCTGAGTCAGTCCAACTTATATGTATAAATTCTAAAGCATTATTTATTCAGAAGACTAACCTGTTGTCTGTTCTTCTCAAAATGATCTCTAAAGAAATTAAGCAAACTTTCTGCTTTAGTTAACTGTTCCTTTAACATATTCACTTTCTCCTCTGATTGTTTCATATTCTTCTGAAATTTAGCTGTTTTACTAAGTAAAGCTTTATACTGGCCCTGCTCTCTGAGTATTTCTGCCCTGTAAAACATAATGAAGTGTAAATAGGGTTTGTAAGTCTTGTCATGTGACTACAAGGAATCACGATAACATCACAATTTGAAAACATTTCCCTCCAAAGCATGACGTTGCAGGATTATGCCGTTCAAAGTTTTTGTTTGAAATGTCATATGTTTTTGTTACAAATGCAATTTTCGGGTACAAATTATGTACCTGAAAGTTCCAAAATTGTATGTGACTTACAGACCCTATTGATTGATTAAAGATATATCCATCATTACCCCATTAATGTGTTACTAAACCTTAATTATCTCAAATATTCATAGAATGATTTACAGCCTAGGAATTCATGAACTGGCATTTTTGTACCTGTGAATATATAGTGTTGTTTGATCTGGAGATGAATCCTTTTTGGACTGATCTGGAGATCAATATTTTTGACTGTTCTGGTCTTCTGGAGATGAATATTTTTGACATTCATAATCCAATCATTACATATTTTTAAACAGAATATGAGGAACTTTATGACTATATCAAATAGGGTCTGTAAGTCTTGTCATGTGACCCCCAAGAATACACAATAAGACTGCAATTTGAAAACATGTCCAGTGGAAACATGACTTTGCAGCAATATAATGTCCAAATTTGTGATTGAGATGTCAAATGTTTTGATAAAAATGCAAGTTCCTGGTACAAATTATGTACACATGTTTCAAAACTGAACGACACTTACAGACCCTATACCTTAACTTTTCTCAGTGATAATCAGACAAAATCTTTTCTAATACCATACATAATCAATATATCTGAAAAAATGCTCCATGGCGGTTTTCATGGGATAAATTTAATATTAAAACAAAATTTACAGCTTTGTGTGGCCATACCTCTGTTTCACAATATCATCTTCAAACTGTTTGATTTTTGCTTTCTCTTCTAACATTGGATCTACAACACTGACTTGTCTAGCATTGCTAGTCTCTGCTAATACTGGTTGTACTGTTTTGGCATTGTCTTGTCTAATTTGCCTCTTTTCAATTATTGTAGGATGACTTAGACTTTTGACTACATTAACCTGTCTGGAAGCTGTAGATGTCTTATTTTCCCTATTGCTTAGTTCCTGAAGCTTCAATTATACATTAACACAAGTTAGTTTAGTAGGTAAGTTTTTTAAATGTTTCAAGACAAATATACATTTTGTAATTCAGGGATGATTTTTGGCCCACTAAGTGGAAAAAGTCAAATGGAAGCCAAATACCACTATGTAATGAAAGAATTGTAATGGTCAAATCTGGACTACCATAAGCCTAAATCCACTAAAAAGGGGAGGAAAATCATCACTGGTAATTTGAAATTAAAGATAGATTAAATTCACATAAATTTACATTATTTGGTTAAATACATGTTCTGTAAATCACCATACAAGTTCAGGATACACTGAGAACAACATGACTAACATGTACAATTCAAAAGTCAACACACTACAGAGATATGCAAAAAGTTCTTGCCATTGTAATATTTTGAAGTGAATTTCATATAAAATCGGGACTTTTTCAAAAAAATATTATGAAGCCGATTCTTATAGGATTTTATAAAAAATTTCACTGTAAGTAGCAAAATTTCAAAAAGTTGAATCATATGTTTTGACATTATTTTCTGATTTACTGTTTTTAAGGATCAATGATATTAGTACAAACCATAATTTTTGGAACGGAAACCCCCCAATTATCCAAGTAAAATTGTGACCTCAAGTTTTTACTTTCTGTTTAACTCATCAGATCTAATAAAAAATCTCATAAAAAAATTTATTTCCAAATAGACATATAAATAGGACACCATTCTTTGTTTAAGAGTGAAAATTTTATTAAAATCTGACAATTTAAGATAGTATATTAGTTAATGGCACCAAATATAGAAAACATTAATGTTTATGGATATTAAGGAAGACATGAATGTTGAATCCAGTATTTTATCATGCTATGATACAATTGAAAAATCCTTCATTGATATTTGTGCCTGATGTAGAATGTAAAACACAGCAAAATGATGTGTTAAGTTTTCAGATATAATCATACTGCGCTACTGATACAAACATACCTCAGAATTTCTCCTAGCTTCTTTCAGGAAAGAATCAAGTCCACCCAATAAAGCACTGACAGGATGATGTGTACAGGATGCAACAGGTGCTTCCTGTTCTACTTCTTGACCTCTATCTTCATCTTCTTCACTGGATGTATCTTCATTTAGATTTATAATAACAGGTGGTTGAACTGGGGGTACCTACAATATGAATAATCAAAGATGAGAGGATTTATACTAGGAAGCCATACTGGTATATCCATGTCCATATATGTAACAGCTTGTTACTCTAAACAGTATATAGTACATTTAATAAATTGAGCACCATAAATGTCGGACCCATTTGTTGTCCCTTTTTTCAAGTTTAAACAGAGTTTGATATCTCCAACATCCCTCTAGCTCGAAATGTTTACATCGGTTCCTTGAGTGTTTGAGCAATCAAAGTCAGACTGTATTTATGTGTGATTTCATTATCTGTGGTTTTGTTCTCAAGTCATTGAATTTTAATAAGCCAGCTAATGGTATATCATATCTAATTTTATAACCTATAAACATGATTTGATATTAAATTTCATCATCCTCATAATGACCTATTTACAATCCATGAAGCTGAAAAGAAATGTCATATTCTGGCCAGTAATAACTACAGTGAAACCTGTCTAATCCGACATACCATGGGACCACAAAAATATGTCAGATTAGGCAGGATGTTGGAAAACTCAGGGTAAAAAAGCTGTTAGAGATTATTCTTGGGACCGAATACGAATGTCAGTTTAGACAGGATTGTTGGAATACTCAGGTGTCAGATTAGGCAGGCTGTGCTGTACTCACCATCATCCTAAATACTGGTCTGGGTTCAGCAGACTTAGACTTGTTGGTATCTGTAACACTTGGAGACTGTGATCTTGGGGAAATAGGTGATGATGCCTCATACTGGGACTGTAATAATAATCAGAAATAAAATATAGAGTGCCATTTGGAGCCTCACACCAAACAAATGTCATTTGGAGCCTCCAATGTCACCATGATATCACTTAAGGTAGGTCGGTAGTCTTCCGCCATTTTGAATTTGTTATTTATACTGTTGTGGTATCATCTGCTTTTTAAATATGCAAATATTTTTATTTGTAATGCATCAATAAATATTATATCAGTGACACAAAAAGCAAAGGATCTACATTGACTTAATTTTACATGTATTTATCTAATTGGATGATGTTTGGTAATCTAATGATTAAATAGGTATGAAGACGATATTTGAAAAAGGGAGATAATTTGATGAAAATATTTTACATAGATATCACTATGAAAATTCACATATTTCAATTTATATAGAAAACAAAGTCGGTGACCCCCATTTTTCTTTATATTTTTTGAAAGTATGTTTAAAGGTCTAACACATGTGTAAAGTAGAAAGAAATCTATGGAAAAGTTTTAAAGAAATCAACAATATACCTGTTTTTCCCTATATATTCATTAGAAATATTTGATTATTTTGATATCAGTTATTTTAAAAACAAGCACAGTGACCCCCCTTTTTTATTTTTTTATTTCAATGCTAATATAATAAGGAAACTTTCCTGAGAAAATAAAGAAAATCTATGGAAAAAAAATTGGACTACCTATCTACCTTAAAGGCAAATAATAAAAGTATTCTGTAATGTGTTGAGAAGTCCTCTTTATAGCATTCACTTTTGTGGAACTACTTTAAATCACAAAACTTCAAAGACAAATACAGAATATAACTCCACAGTTGCTATTATTTCATAGAGATTTGTGATAGAATTATTGAAGCTCTGGAACAAATGAACCTAGTTAATCAATGAATAAAAAGTTCACCTTTTTAAAAAGTTGTTGTCACAATAACAAAATTTTGCCTTGATTCTGACCTACAATCAAAAATGCATGCATATGAAAGAATGCATGAAAGATAAGATTGTTCTACCATGTAGACTGACTGAGATCTGAACTCATCCTTTAAACCAAATATATGTCAGTAAAGCAGAGAACAGGGGTCAAAATGATTTTATTTAGCCTGGATGCTGACATTTCATCATAGACGCATGCATATACAAGGTTAGATGATCCTACTATGCATAGTGACTGAGATCTGAACTCGTACATTAACTTGAATGCAAGTCCATCAAGCAGCAAATATAAGTCAAAGAGACTTTTGCATGGATGCATACACAAGTATACATGGTCCTTCCATGTATAGTGACTGAAATTTGAACTTGTCCCTAAACTTGAATGTTTATCAATCAATCAGAAAATGAAGGTCAAAGTAACCTAATTTTACCTGGATGCTGACCTAACATCACAGATGCATGCATATGCAAAGTTGCATGATTCCATCAGGTATACCGACTAAGATCTGAACTCGTCCATCAACTTGAATCAAAGTCATTCAAGCAGAAAATATACCTCAAACTTTCTAATTTTGCCTGGATGATGACCTACCATCAATTATGCCAGCATATGCAAGGTAAGATCCTGCCATGTATAGTGATAGAGATCTGAACTTGTCTGTAAACTTAAATGTTAATCAATCAAGTGGAAAATATGGGTCAAAGCAACCTAATTTTGCCTGGGTGGTGACCTACCATCAAAGATGCATGCATAAGCAAGATTAGATGATCCTACCATGTAAAGTAACTGAGATCTGAACTTGTCCATGAACTCGAATGTAAATCAACCAAGAGGAAAATATAGGTCAAAGTGACCTAATTTTGCCTGGATGCTGACCTATCATCTGAGCCTGTATCGCTCACCTGGCGACTGGTTTTATTCATTGTCACCAATAGACCATCCATTCATACTATAAATCAGTTCACCAGATGTTACATTTTCATTCTTGGATGTGGTACAAACTAAAAATCACAAACTCTGGAAGGGATCACCCAAAAACAATTGTTACCAAGTTTTGTTCCAATTGGCTCAGTAGGTTCAGAGGAGAAGACATTTGAATGCATTTCTCATATAGTTCCTATGTTAAACAATGTTCCCTGCTGGCGGCCATCTTGAATGAGGTATGAACATAAAAATCACAAACTTTGAAGGGAAACATCTAAAGATTATTGTAACCAAGTTTGGTTCCAACTGGCTCCGTGGGTTCAGAGGAGAAGACATTTGAATGCATTTCCCATAGGGTCCCTATGTTAAACTGTGCTCCATGCTGGCAGCCATCTTGGATGAGGTACGAATGTAACAAGATGTGTTTTGTGAAACACTTATGCCCCCGAGTAGAAGTAAAGAAGAAACATTTAGCAATTTTGAACAATGAATTTCCTTCTGACAAACTAATTGGTAGAAATAAATTCTTGTATCAACTGACAAGTTTAATCACATCAAATGATGATTGCAATTGGAGGCAAACACAGAAGTCACCCAAATGAACCCCTCCAATCATTATCCAAGCATTATTAAAATAAAGGGCTACGCCAAGCGCAGCATGATACGACCGCAGCATGTCAAACACTGAAATTTGAACAAGTGTAAAATAAAATTAATGTGGACACAGTAATTTGCTGGACACAATAAGGACCTTGTCACAGAAATTAACTGGACACAAACTGGTGAAAATGAAAAAAGCTCTTTTAATCCCTTACTACTAGGATATTGTAAGAGCTAAGAAATTCTGTTGACTACCATCAAGAGAAATCCAAAGAATAAAACTCATGTTGAAATCCAATGAAAAATAAAGATTTCACATGTTTTGAAGTATTGCAATTTGGCCCCTTTGAACCATTATAGCTTGGAAACTGAAGAGCAACGTAAAATATACTGCCATATCACTGAAAGCTTAAAAAGAGAACAATCCAAAGATAAAAATCCCATCAAAATCTAATGAAAAATAGACTTCACATATTTCTAATGATTGCAATTTTGACCTCTTTAAACCCTTATAGCTCGGAAACAGTAAGAGCTACCTCAAATCTGTTGACATAACCCTGAAAGCTTACATTGAGAGGAATCCAAAGAAAAAAATCCCATCAAAATCTGACGTAAAATAAAGATTTTACATATTTCTAAAAATAGCAATTTTGGCCCTTTTGACCCCTAATAGCTCGGAAACGGTAAGAGCTACGCCAAATCTGTCGTCATACCTCTTAAAGCCTACAATGAGAGGAATCTAAAGAAAAAAATCCCATTGAAATTGGAAGAAAAATAAAAATTTTAGGAAATCTGCATGTTTGCAATTTTTGCCCCATTGGGCCCCTGGTAGCTTGGAAAAGGAACAAGTTATTAAAAATCTAATGGTGCAGCGCTATGTTAATTTTTCATAAGGAATCCACTGCAAAAAACTGCATCAAAATCGGACTAAAAATAAAAAAATTAAATTTTTGAAATTTGCCCCCTTTGGGCCCCATTTATCTCATGAACGGCACATGCCACATGAAATTCGTTGGCATACTACTGATTGGAAATTTCCTCAGGAAGACACTGAAAGAAACCCCATCAAAATATGATGAATAAAAAAGATTCTACAGTCAAATATGTTAAAACATCAAATTTAACCCTTTTTGGCCCCTTTTCCCAAAACGGGTGGGGCCACAATGACCAAAACTAAGCCAAGCCTTCCTTTTGTGCCAAGGAACATTGTGTTAAAATTTCATAAG
>MJUU01063957.1:100955-112685 GCA_002080025.1 Modiolus philippinarum
TTTTTTTTTGTTAAATTCATTGCATAAGACCCCAGCACAAAAAATAACTTGCATTTGGATGGGCAATGCTTATACACTCGCAACAAAAAAAATGGATTTGATTCTCGGTGTCCTTTGAGTAGTACCATCTTCTCAAAAATTAAAATAGCTAAAAAATTAAAATAGCTAAAATGAACTCAAATGGCTATTGACAGCCATGTTCGACTGCTAATATGTGAGACAACATACAATTAAGTGTGGCATATATAAATTTTATTTCTAAGAAGTACACATATATCATAGACGACCATACACGATTTTCGACAACATTTGAGCATATCCTGAAAAAGACCAAGTATAGGAACAAAATCCACAAAAAACAAAAGCCTTAGTGACCCTACTTCTTTATGTAGACGCCATATGTCGGACATGTGCGAATATTACTGCTAAAAACGGGAAGATCACTATTGGAAAATCGAAATCTTTACACTTGTGTAAAGTTTTGTTCAACAAAAGTTTCAGATGTCCAGACTTATCAATGTAGAGGCATAGATCCATGTATGGTGTATCGGTGGTCTCTTTAATTTTGAATTCATTTGGGTATATCAGATAAGGTTTTCCTTGCAGTTAATCAGGGACTACTATACGTTACAATAATGTAATGTAAAGTCCCTGAGTAAATTGATGAGGACAAGTATAGACATAAAAAAGACCAACTAACACTATTCTTAATAAAATTTTAGCTAAGCGCGAAAAAAAATTTCTGTCCAGAAAAAAGACCTATAAACCCCCTTTTTTCAGGTTAAATGGTCGGTCCCTAATTTTTGAAAATAGATAATCTCTCATCGATAAGGCGCGTGTACATATATTTTCCTCATGAAAATCTCTGCATTAAGCCACTTTGGCGTCCCTATTTGACCCATCTAAATACTTATTGGTGGATTTTTTTTCAAATATTTTGATCTCCACTGAAGACGAAGATGGCCATCTTCAAAACTTTGGTACAACTGATATTTTAATCTTTGATAGAAATCTTCTGATGTTAAACAGGAGAAAGACAATATTGCAATTCTCATTCGCGATTTTTTACCTTTACTTATCCATGTTATCACAAAGGGAACATGTAAACACCTAAATTGAATATTAAAATTGGCAATAACAACCATTTTCCAAAGCAATTTCGTGTTTTTTCCATGCCTCACAGTGAATATTATTACATAACCATTATGTCCAGTCGGTCACAAAATATCCATTACAGACATCCTTCATAGCGATCAGTTAAACTCGGATGTAATTCTCCGTGTAAAACTGATCCTACTGTCAAGCCAATTAATACACATAATGACACCAGTAGGTATACTGAACAGTAAAAGAAACATACCAGCGTCATTCTCAGTGACCATTGTGTATTGGCTTAACAAAAGGATCAGTTTTACACTGAGATTAACATCCGAGTTATATAAAGCTGATCGCTATAAAGGGCCTTTTGCATCCGTTTAAACTCTTTAAAAGTATTCCGTACGTAGTGTTGAAAGACATAATAAAAGCAGAGACATGTAGATACATGTATCTATACGTCTCTGATAAAAACAAAAACAAAAATTTTAATGCACATACAAATTATCATATGAGGATCCAAGAGAACAGGGAGAATTTGTGCAGAGAAGAAAAACGTCAATCATTTAGAATTTGGGGTTCCACAGAAAATGGAACAAAATATTCCCAATCCATAAAAAATATGAACACTAAAGAAAGACAACACACATATAACCGGTATTTTAATCTGTCACGCATATCACCTTGACACATGTGTATATTCTACCAGCTTGTTCTTCCAGCAAAATGACATGCATTACCTGTACTGTAAAATGGTGGAATAAACACAGAAAAAAAACAATGTACATAGTCATATAGAAATTCACAAGTAACATGTCATCAGACACCAAAAATAATAATTTTTATCAGAAAACAATAAGCAAAATAACCGTTAAACTACCGGGAAAACTACCCTTTTCTAATTAAGATTAAAAAAAGTTCCTGTGTTATGGTTTATACATATTGTTTGATCAACCATGCACGCATTTGTACAAGCCTTTCCGTGAAAATGCATTTGTCTGTTGCTCATCAATAATGATTAGTCTTCGGACATAGGGGACTACATGTTTTAGGAGATACAAGCTATTGGCTTACCGAAAGGAGGAAGAACACGTAGCTATATACACCGAAATCTTAATTCCTGAAAAATCTCGAAAACGTGTGAAAGCTTTTACTTCAGTATATCAACTTGACAATTTTTTTTAAGTTGTATATTGCAAGTATTTTCAAATTTGTCCAAGTGAAGTCTCTGTAACCACTACTATTGAACTTGAAATAATGCACGTATCATTAAGAAATATGTGAATTGAATGTCCCAAGACAAGAAAAATACTTTATTTACCTAAGATACATATGTAGAAAAGATACACTGACTGAATCTTCAACAGTCACCATCAGTCCACTATCGTATGGTAGTTTCAAAAATATTCTTTGCTTGGAAAATTTATTGCAATGGTTAGTGTAAAGAAAAGGATGACATTTATTGTTGTCTAAATAGCTTGAAAATAATCTTACAAAAAAAAAATAATAATAGTAATAATCAATTTGAATATTAATGCCCTAAAATTACTAAAGTGAACACTAAAGAGACCAAATTAATTTTTAAGCTTGTGAAAATTAAAAAAATCGATTTAAATGAAAAAAACTTGGAAGTAAGTGAACAACTGCTTGTAACACATTTGTATTTTGTTTATGCCATCAGCCTTCATGGGCATAAATGTGCATTAGTAAATAAAGATAAATGTAACAAAGAGATGACTCTACATGCAATTGTTATTCAAAAATCCCCCCCCCCCAAAAAAAATATTTTAAAAAATCAACATGTTAGTAAGCAACAAATCATAACAGAAAAACATGCATGCAAAATAAACACAATTAACATCATAAAATTAATGTCTCTGGTTTAAAATAAACTCAACATGTTATAAACAAATAATCATAGCAAAAATGCATGAAACTCAACTATCAATATTGAACTTTTCATGAATTAAAATTCAAAAAAACGAAATACCTGTTCTTTTAAAACCTGTAAAATAAAGGATTTATAAAATTTTATGCAGCAAAAACCGTTAAATAGACCAATGCGTTTTTATCGGGTTTGTGTACTTGGTTTTACCTACGCCAATACACAGATGAGATAAGTTATCTCCCATGCATTCTGCCGAAATATACACATTGAAGAGAAGCTGTTTGTTGAGCACAAATTCAGGAAATTACAACAATAAAACTTATGACATTTGTGTTGATATTTACTGAAATAAACAGAAAATCAAAATAATTTACTCGGATCTGGCGATTGTTTATTTCTGAAATTTGTGTATCCATCGACGGCAATAAACACGATTTTTGTTCCACGACCACGTGCAAGAAAAGTCCTATCTGTAAATTGTATAAACAATACGAACTATCCGTTACCTGTACATGTGTAACTACACACGCACTACACATTCCTGATCGATGAAGCGTACTGGTAAAACGGCTAAAGTTACAGAACACGGCTAAAGTTACAGGACACGGTTAAAAATAAAATCATAAGACTAAATTTAAAGTTGAAAGGCTAAAGTTATGATTACTGGCTAAATTAACGATTTTTGGTTAAAATGTGGCTAAACTCTAATTTTAGCCGTTTTTTGCTTATTTTTACCAAAAAACGGGGAGTTTAGCCGTTTTGCATTACTAGTGAGGGCTGTCAAGGGGGTTTGGGCTCCCAGAGTGAGACTGGAGGATCTGGGGGTTTGCACTGCAAGATTTTTTTTGAAGACGCATTCTTATAGCATATCAGGTGGTCATAGCAAAGACTTTGAGACAAAATTCTTGTTATAAAGAGAAAAGAAAATGAAATTTGCTTTCATATCTGTGACCTCAAATGAAAATTGCATTTTACTTAGAAGATATTTATCGTAAATGAACCATTTGTGCGAAAGAATGTACAAAACAACCCCAAATTTTGGGATTGGGTTTTCTTATCATGGAAAGATAGTTTTCTATTTGATATATATATTTTTTCTAGAAAATTTAAAAAGCGTGACATTGAAAGGGATAAGCATGAGAGCGTGATTTGGGGTCGGAAGGCGTGACTCTCACGCCCAAAGCGCGAGACTTGACAGGTCTGATGATAATGCAGAATTTGCAATTCCAAGACATTTTGGTCCTAATGTTCTTCAGCCATTTGAAATTTTGGCCATGTGTTGTTTCGGACTTGGATCTTTCGGCCCTGTCATATGTACATTGTAATATGAAGTCTTGCATTTCCTTATCATGCTTATGAAACCTTTTTAAATGATCTAAAAAAAAATGCCATCTATGTACTTCTTTCTTTATTAGTCTTGCTATGATGAACTATTAAAGGTACTAGGAGTGGTCTTGGGTTCATTTTTCCTCTGGCATTTTGAAAAGCGCAAGACAACATGCAAGATCTGAAAAGAAAACAAGAGGGGTTCAAAAGCAGGAGATTTTGGACTCCAGGTGGGAGATTCACATGTACATTTGTGTGACAGACCTGTCAGGTGTCACGCGATCCTCGTGAGATCATATCTGCCAACTCTTGAAAATCTCCATGGGGGTTTTTATGCACAACCTTCCTTTTAAGGAGTGTGGGATTTCGCAGTGTTTTGCGCTAAGTTTTTTTGTCTAATACTTGATGCTCTTTTTTATCAAATACAAACATCTAGGGGTTATAGAAGACTTTACTTTTTATTGAGGGAGGCAAGACATTCCTCTTTTATTGTGTTTTGGGCATGTATTTCTGATGGTTCTTAAATATGTTTGGTCAAATAAATCAGTTGTGAACTGTTTTTGGACCATTTGGTGTTTCATGTTCTGTTAAATTTTTACTTTGTTTTAACTGTTAAAGGGAAACAAAAAGCAGTGCTGCTAATCATCATGTTGCTATTATCATTGATTTGTATTAACAGTTGATTGTTTTTGGGAAAATTAAAGATTGTAAGCTTGTTTATGAAACCACTCTCTCTCTCTCCTTTATTATTTTTCTGATGTACATTTACTGCATTTCCCCTTTTATTCCATTCTTCTATACATGTAAAGAAAGCAAGCAGTACATTTATTAAATATTTTTTTCCTTTTCTGATTCAGTCGAAAGTGTTCTTGCATTTTGAGTGACCTTTCGTGCATTACAGTGTTTGTTAACGTCGTTAAGGCTACTGTGTTCAACTATGCAAACTCTGCAGAATGGACAAGACGTCTTGCAATGACCTAGTCACTCGCATATAGCCATCCATGGAACTGTCAAGTGTGCTGCTTGCAGTCCGTTGTATCAGGGATTGTGAACCTTGATTCATAACTCAAGAACTATGATTGCCGGTGGTCCATCTATTTACATCACTTTATTTACGTTGCCGAAGCCTTAAAATCAACAAAAGATCAACCAAGCTTGTCATATGTACGATTGTTTACATATATCAATCAGATGTTTATCACTCGAATATGGCATGTAAATCCAATTTTGATTGGCTATTGTCAACAATATGGTTAACTCCCTTTCCAGAATTTGGATTATCTCCCTTTCAACAGCCAAAGTCGTGTAAACAAACAATTTTTCGTATGAACTCCTTCATAATCGTCAAAAACAGGCTTAAATCGTCAAAGTTGGCAGGTATGTGAGACTCACACAAAGCTTTTGCAAATTTGGGGCAAATTCTTTTGATCTTTTAATTTTTTCCTTTGATCATGTTGATCTTTGCTTATTTTGGCAAATTTCATGCAAGGCAATTTTCAAAACTTGACAGGTCTGGTGTGATTTTATTCATTTGATTAACATATGGTCTATCAGAACTACATTGTAGGACCAAACATCAAAGTCCGAAACAACCAAGTCCAAGGTTACATTATAGCCTGGCAACATCCTTTGTCTTGGGTGTTGGCTGTAGAACTTTTCGTTTTTTGAAGTCATTAAGGTAGTTGGGGTGTCTTGATTTCTGACATGAGAATTTTTTTAAAAATTGTACTATGAAACTTTGAGTGATATGCTATAAAATTATGCAAAAAAATTTGGGGGTCCCGGATATGTAAAAAAAGATGTACAGAGTTCTAAAAATTGGTCAAATTTGATGTTTTCGCACTATATTTACAATAGATAATATATATATACCACAGTTGAAGGGCATATTTTTTCTATAAGCAGACATACAACTTTTCCAAACTTTCTTTATTTGTTGGTGCGATATAGAACTTTAATTTAAAAACATAAAAAAGATATGTCACGGACCTTTTGAAAAAGTTATTCCATGAAACCTGAAGAATTTGTTAATTTTTCGAGAAAGGGAAGATAACTCAATTAAAGTAAATAAGGACCCCAAAATAAAAAAAAACATATTTTTGGGGGAAAATGATAATAGATGTATTTTGTTAAACTGTTTTTGACAAATTCCAAAAAGAATTTGGATCAGCTACCTTATTTTTTAACATACTTAGACAATTTGACCCATTCCATGACATTTTAGCATAGAATTATCTCCCTTTGATAAAACTTTTTGAATTTTTGGCAAATATGTTATATTATACGAACAAACGTCAAACATATTGTTCATTTTTATTTAAATTAGAGTAATAAAGACATGCCAAATCATTTAGACAACATTATTATATAGAGGACGGTGAAAGATTGAAATTTCTCAGTGAAAGAAAAGTGATAATTAACTGTGAAATTATTTTCCATAATTTCACTCTAGGAAGTGACGTCACAATAGACGTCGTCAACGTTGTTGTTAAGTAAACGTCTCGGCGGAGTAACATGGAAAACGTACATGAAAAGAATCTTAAATTAAATCATTAATTATGAGTGAACTGGTCTATATAATAAAAACAATAACTAATCCTAGATTCTGATTATCGAAAATATTCAACTCATGATCGAAAAACATTGTAATTCACTCATGCGCTGCGCGCATTCGTGAATTACTGCGTTGTTCGATCATTCGTTGAATATTTTGCGATAATCAGAATCTCGGATTAGTTATAGTATAATTCTCATTGCATTATTGAATTTTTGCCTAGATGCGCAAAACAGATGCTCAGTTTTAGACACCCCAACTACCTTATGACTGAATAGTATCAGCCTGACAGACTTGGGAATTAAAGCTAATTTATCTTATATAGGCCTATGTAAATAGCTTACTCATGCTTGCCAACTTTTGAAAATCGTAATAAGAAAACTTATAATAACTTGGCCATACTTTTTTTACTATAGAGGGTCTTATGGTATGCTTTTGTTGTTCAAAGTGTTCAAACTGATGTGTTTCAACATTACATTCAACTCTTCCTTAGCTGTTAAATTGTCATCTAGTGACTTTTATTTGGAGTTTCAACTTTTGATTTTTGGAGCCTCCGTGGTGGGGTTTTCCCTAAAAAAAAATCCCCAGAAAGTGGGAAGGTTGGCAGGCCTGCTTATTCAATACTGTGCAAGCATGTATCAATAATATCAATATAGATGCTTAATTGGTTGAGTGTTATATTATATCAATTGTGAAATTCCCAACACTATCAAAAGGATACACCCTGGTGAAATGCTATTTATTTGATCCATATTTTGTTCTGCGAAATTTGTACTTTCTTTACTGGAAGAAACTTTTTTCCTTCTATCCTGATATTGTTTGGGTTCTTTTCTTTCTCTGTCAGAACTGTGGACAGCAGAATGTTTTTGACTTTTCGGATTAACAAAAATTCTGTCGTAAGTTAGATTACGTGGAGGTTCTGTACGATTGCCATAATACCTCCCATCCTGTTGCCTGCCATATGATTCTGGTCTCTTTTGGCTTTCAGACCAATTATCATACATACGTGGTCTGTATTGCTCACGATTACTTGATCTCTCTGGATGTACAATACTGTACTTTGAAGTTTGGCTACGCGAATTCGCCTGATCATTGATAGAATTTCTTCCATTATTAGCTACTTTGTGAGGTGGAAGATCAATTTCATCGTCATCAGACAGTTCCCCTTCTTCTTTTGTAGTATCCATTTCCTTATTCTCCATTTGTTTTCACTGGAAATATAACACTTTGACTTTCACTTATGACGAATTTTGGCAATGATGGCGTCAAATAAAGGGAGGTAACTACAAAAAGTAAGGTTTGTCCAAATACCAATATTACATGTCAAGAAAAACAAAAGCGACTACCTCAATGAAGAAAAACTCGGGACGTATAAAAGGTAATGTTAGACTGATCAAAATATCAAAAATTATAACTTAACAACACGAATAATTCATAATATAAAAACATGCTTGTCAGCTATCCCTATCACATGGGCTTGTTACAAATAACAAAAATAGCTTAAACTAATTAATATGGCAAGTCAAAGTGGACAAAAATAGCTGAAGGCCACATTAAATTAATTAAGGATGTAGTAGGGTGAAATTAAATAAATCTACGATTTTAAATTGATACCTTAAATGGAAAGAGCATTGTTAAAGGAATAAAGTTAGCTAAAAATATTGATAGGTTATGGGCCATGTATTCAAAATATTTCACATTTTAAAAAATGGCGGGAAAAGTTCTCTTGGACTTTTACCTTAGTATAGCATGGACACAATATTGATTTGTTTTTCATGGAAGAAAAATCTACAATCCAATTGAATTTTGCTTACTGACTTAAAATTAGCTTCTGAAGACTTTGATGACTAGAAAATTGGGTGTAATGGGGCAAAATATTTTACATGGTAATAATGGATAAAATCAGAGAAATCTGAATGACTTTTACAAATTGGAAAAACCTCACCTTACTACATCCTTAATAAATCTAGATTCTCACCCCCATCCACCTCATTTTTTCTAAACTCAATTTTCTTTAAATTCCTATCAATTTTAGTGAAAATCAGTAAAAAGTAAGACCCTCCCACCCACCCCAGATTTTTTGTTACAGGTGGATGAGAATCTACAAATTTACTTGATAGGGCCTAACAACTATTTATTGATATCAACAATTTATTGTTAATATTAATAATTCATTTATAAATATTTCAGTAATTCAATTGTTAATATTGACAATTCACTTATTACTATTTATAAATAGAGAAAGAATTATTAATATTAATATTTGAATTGTTAATATTAATAAATGAATTATTAATATCAATAAATTGATCACAAATATTCATAAATGATTTGTAAATATTACTAAATGTATTATAAATGAATTGTTAATATTAAGAATAAGCATGAATTATTAATATTAATAAATTAATTATTAATATTTGAAACTGATTTATCAATTTTTATAAATGAATTGTTGATAATAATTAATGATTTATTAATAAATATAATCCAATTGTTAATATTTTTAAACATGAAATAAGCATGATTACAAATATCAACAAATTAATTATTAATATTTATAACTGATATATTAATATTCATAAATGAATGTTTAAAAATGATTATTGATTTATTAATAAATAGAATTCAATTGTTAATATTTAGAAATCATTTAAAAATATTGATAAATGAATTGCAAATATTTATAATTCGTCGAATTATTGATATTAACAATTAAATTATAAATATTAATAAATTAATTGTAAATATTAATAAATGAATTGTAAATATTAATAAATGAATCATAATATTAATAACTGAATTATAAATATAAAATAATAAGTTTTTAATATTTATAATTGAATTATAAATATTAACGAATGAATAATCCACCATTTTTGTCCACTTTGGCTTAATGGCAAGGAAAAGTGGACAAAAATACCTGATTTATTAAATATTAACAAATCATTTATAAATATTCATTATTCAATTTATAATTCATTTATCAATATTTATAGATGGAATAAGAATTATTGATATTTTTAACTGAATTATAAATATTAATAAATGAATTGTTAATATAAATAAATGAATGATACGTATCTATAAATGATTTGTTGATAGTAATAAATGAATTATGACTTTTTTTGTAAATATTAAGAAAAAGGCAAGAATTATAAATATTAATAAATCAATTTTTAATATTTATAATTCAATTGCTTATATTTATAATTCATTTATAAATATTAATAAATTAATTGTAAATATTTATAATTCGCCGAATTATCAATATTAACAATTGAATTATATATATTAATAAATTAATTGTTACTATTAATAATTGATTTTTTATTACGTATGATTCATTTATTAATATTTATAATTCAATTATAAACATTAACAAATGATTAACAAATCAACCATTTTTGTCCACTTTGGCTTGCTATACATTTAGTGGTTTGACGCTATTATTATTATTTAGTAACAAGACCCTGTGTTGAAAATAGGCACCTTTGAGTGGATCTTGGTGCCATGCATGGAGCTGATCATACTTACCCTTCCGTAGCACCTGAGGATACCGCCAGTCTTTGTAGGGGTTAGCACTACTAGTGCTTTAGTTCTGTGGCATTCATGTGTTTCTATTTTGTCTTTATAAGGATATAGGCCATGGGCTGAAATCACTTTCCGTGCACCCCCCCCCCCCACTTCCCATCTAGACCGTTTTTTTCAGTCCTCCTATATCCCCTCTTCAAAATAAAACATGTTAACACGAACATAACCTGCACGCATAGACAGTATAGGGTCACTTTTATAGTACACCGCGAACAATTCTTGTATTTTCGTTTTAACCTAAGTTTCATCTTTTAAGCTCCATAATTATTTAATGATAAGTAAAAAGTAGTGAAATTTGGTACCAAATTAAAGCTAATTTAATATCCTTTACAATGAACTAAAGTTTGGACACTTTACGCCATTTTTATGATCTGGGGATACAACAAGAGTTGTCAGAAGACAACATAGCTCGCCGGGGATTCCAGTAACCTCAATGCACAATAAATTTGAAAGTAATAAAATAAAATTACATATCAATATAAACACCCTATCATTAAACAACTTAATTCTAGAATCAAAGTTAAAATTTTGTTAAAAAATTACCATCAGGGCAAGGTCAAGGTCAAAATGTCTACAAATTTGGTATCACAAGAAAGCTCTCACGATAAAGAAGTTACATACAAAATATAAACACCCTACCACTAAAGGCCGACCTTCTATAGGAAAGGTTTATTTTTTTTTTACAAATTGCCCTCAGGGTAAGGTCAAGTCAAAATGTCTACAAGTATGGTACCAGCAGAAAGCCCTCGTCATCAGAAAGTTGTATACCAAATATGAACACCCTCCACTAAAAGCCTACCTTCTAAAGGCAAGGTTAATTTTTTTTTTAAAAATTACCCTAAGGGCAAGGTCAAGGTAAAAATGTCTACAAATATGGTACAACTAGAAAGGTATCATCATAAGGAAGTAACATACCAAATATGAACACCCTACCACTAAAAGCCCATCTTCTAGAAGCAAGGTTAAAGTTTTTCAAAAATTTGCCCTTAGGGTAAGGTCAAGGTCAAAATGTCTACAAATATGGTACCACAAGAAAGCTCTCATCATAAGGAAGTTACATACCCAATATGAACACCCTACCACTAAAAGCCTACCTTCTAGAACCACTAAAAGCCTACCTTCTAGAAGCAAGGTTAGAGTTTTTTTTTAAATTGCCCTAAGGACAAGGTCAAGGTCAAAATGTCTACAAATATGGTACCACAAGAAAGCTCTCATCATAAGGAAGTTACATACCAAATATGAACACCCTACCACTAAAAGCCTACCTTCTAGA
>MJUU01063957.1:115773-152129 GCA_002080025.1 Modiolus philippinarum
GGACGAACATTTTCATCAATTGGATTTCAAAAATATTTGATTCCAATTTTGGTAAATTTCCTGAAAGTCTCAAAGACCACTTATTTTTTGGAATTCTACCTAGCAACCGTATTTAAAATGTTTGTGTAGTTTAGGACTAACATTTGAATCAATTGTATTTCAAAAATATTTGATTCCAATTTTGGTAAATTTCATGAAAGTCTCAAAGACCACTTATTTTTTGGAATTCTACCTAGCAACCATACTTAAAATGTTTGTGTAGTTTAGGATGAACATTTTCATCAATTGGATTTCAAAAATATTTGTTTCCAATTTTGGTAAATTTCCTGAAAGTCTCAAAGACCACTTATTTTTGGAATCCGACCTAGCAACCATATATCCTAGGATTCTTTTAGTAACAATAATGACTATCAATAGGTAGATTTAAAAAATAATGAAAAAATATGCCAAGGGTGTATAACAACTGTTTTCTGTGTCAAACAGGGAGTGCGGAGATAGCTGTCGTTTCCGACAACATCTAGTTTTTTCTGCTACAAGTTGAAAATTCAATAGAAGTCTTTTTTATATTGCCTTGACTTTGTGAAATTTGCATCCTGTAATTAAGATTGGTAAAGGTAATGCCTGAAATTTTAAGTCATCAGTTAATAAAGGTTTCATAAAATAGGTATTTTCATATTAATCATGTATAATGTCCTCGTACAGTCGTATTGGGTTTCGATCACCTGTATTGGCCCTCGGCTTCGCCTTGGGCCAATACAGGTGACCTCAACCCAATACGACTGTACTTGGACATTATACAGGATTAATATGAAAATACCCATTTAATAACACTATATTATTTTCCTGGGGTAGGGGTAAAATTTTCGGTATTTAGAGTCACATTGAACACTCCTTGTTCTTCTAAACATTGTTTTTATATGGCTTTTATATCGGTTAGAACAATGAATTGGCATATCTGCATGTAAATCCTCCAGATTTGCCACATATAACTATTTAAAAGTGAATTTTGGACAAATCTGAAATGCTGAAAATTCCCATTTTTCATCTGTTCTGTACAAAATATTGAGTTTAAGCTGACAAGTGGGACTTAAAATGAAAAATCTTGATAGAGATTATGCAACATTGTTATATTCAATGCAGATTTTGTGTTTTGGTTATTTTTATGCGAATATAGTAAAAAAATGACTGTCATAAGGAAAATTTGTTGGGGTAGGGGTAGGTTTTTCGGTATTTAGAGTCACATTAAACACTCCTTTTTTTCTAAACAGTGTTTTAAGACAACTAATGTATCGCTTAGAACAATTAAATAGCATAGTTACAGATGGATCCTCCAGATTTGACATATATTACGATTTAACAATGAGCTTCGGAGAAATCTGAAATGTTGAAAATTCCCATTTTTCATCAGTTTGGGCCAGATATTAAGTTTAAGTCAACAAATGGCTGTTAAAATACCGAATCATGATGTAATTCATGCAACATTGTCATATATAACACACATTTTGCGTGTTTTAGTTATTTTTATGCGAACTTAGACAAAAAATTGACAATTTTAGGGGAAATTTGTTGGGGTAGGGGTAAGATTCGCTGTATTCAGAGTCACATTAAATACCCCTTGATATTCTAAACACTGTTTTAAGACAACTCATGTATTGCTAAGAACAATTAATTGGCATATCTGCAGATATATCATCCAGATTTGCAATATATAACGGGTTAACAGTGAACTTTGGCCAAATCTGAAATATTGAAAAATCCCATTTTTCATAAATTTCGGGCACAGTGTTAAGTTTAATATGAAAAAGAAAGGAAATGGGGGTAAATGTCAAGGAGACAACGTCCCATATCCAGGTTAAAAGTCAACAAATGTCTGTTAAATTACAAAAATCAGGATGTAATTTATGCAACATTGTCATATTCAACACACATTTAGCGTGTTTGAGTTAATTTGTTGCGAACATAGACAAAAAATTGACAATTTGAAGGAAAATTTGTTGGGGTAGGGGTAAGATTTTCGGTATTTTGAGTCACATCAAACACTTCTTGTTTTTCTTAACAATGTTTTCAGACAACTAATGTATCGCTTAGAACAATTAATTGGCATATCTGCAGACATATCATCCAGATTTGCCATATATAACGGGTTAACAGTGAATTTTGGCCAAATCTGAAATGTTGAAAAAGCCCATTTTTTCATCCATTTTGGGCACAATATTAAGTTTAAGTCAACAAATGGCAGTTAAATTACCAAATCGTGATGTAATTCATGCAACATTGTAATATT
Source organism: Modiolus philippinarum (assembly GCA_002080025.1). Taxonomy (NCBI): domain Eukaryota; kingdom Metazoa; phylum Mollusca; class Bivalvia; order Mytilida; family Modiolidae; genus Modiolus; species Modiolus philippinarum. Next base: position 118,058 of record MJUU01063957.1, read on the forward strand.
CAACACACATTTTGCGTGTTTGAGTTAATTTGTTGCGAACATAGACAAAAAAATTGACAATTTTAAGGAAAATTTGTTGGGATAGGGGTAAGATTTTCGGTATTTTGAGTCACATCAAACACTCTTTGTTTTTCTTAAAAAGGTTTTCAGACAACTACTGTATCGCTTAGAACAATTAATTGGCATAAGTGCAGATATATCCTCCAGATTTGGCATATATAACGATTTAACATTGAAATTTGGGCAAATCTGAAATGTTGAAAATTCCCTTTTTTCATCAATTTTAGGCAAAATACTGAGTTTAAGTCAACAAATGGCTGTTAAAATACGAAATCATGGTATAATTTATGAAACATTGTCATATACAACACACATTTTGCGTGTTCTGGTTAATTTTATGCTTACATAGACAAAAAATTGGCAATTTTACAGTAAATTTGTTGGGGTAGGGGTAAGTTTTATTGATGTATGATGTTTATATTACATAAGAATGGCCATTGTAAAGCCCATATAATAAGCTTTCATTTGATACCTACTTTAAATGATATTTGTTTTCTAAAAAGTATTATTGGGCAAAAGAATGCAAAAACTTAGTCAAAATCGGAAATATTCAAAGATCCATTTATTTGGTCTATTTGGAAATAAAACTTTGGTCATTAAGAATATGTTAACATTATGTTAACATGTTTTATATTCATGAAAATAGATTGAAAAACTAAAAACAATGTTCAGAATTGGGAATCGAGATGCACTTCGGGTTCTTTAGACCATCAAACTTACGCAATTTCAATGAAAATATCTAAATTTTCCTCAATATTTCATAGGGGTAGGGGTACGTTTAATGGCGTTATGGATGGTATTTGGCATAGAAATTGTAAAAATTTGGGTTCTTTGTAAAGCTTATACAATAAGCAGTAATTTGATGCATCGTTTTTATAACTAGGAAGCAATTGGTCAACATTTTGAAGCAGCTGAAAGAAAAACTTGAATGAAAAACGAAATTTTCCTAAATTTCGGTAGGTGGGTCTAAAAATGGGCCCTATTCCACCAGTGCGTGCAGGTTATGCTCGTGTTAACATGTTTTATTTTGAAGAGGGGTGTATGCGGACTTAAAAAAATGGATGGTGTTGGGAAGTGTGGGGGGGGGGGGGGGGGGGGGGGGTGCACGGGGGTTATTCCAGCCCATGGACTAATATCTAAATGTGTGTTTATTATGAAGTGCTGGTTATTTTACGGTTTTTTATTTTCCCTTTCTCACATTTTGCTTCAGTATCCATTTGCCAATATTCCTACAAAACTTTTACGGTCATGGTAGTGCAATTTTACTTTGATGCTGACTTACCATCAGAAATGCCTGTATACACAAATCAGATGAACCTACCATATACAATAAATGGGATCAAAGCTCAGACATATATTTGAATGCAAGTCAGACAAGTAGAAAATGTGTCGCATAGTGACAAAATTTTACATGCATGCTGATTTTCCATCACAGATGCATGAAGGATCATGAAGGTTTGATCCTAATATGAGGGTATGAATGCCCTTCATAGTTAACTGTCAAACGCCTCTTTTCAGCTATCCTTGATGTCAAATGGGTCAAAATTTTACTGTTAATCATCAAAAATATTTAAGCATGATTCGTGAAATTACTTTAATTTCGTAATGTTAGCCTGAATTGGATAAAAAACATATCGTCATTCGTCATAACATATTTTTATAGAAATATCTGGCAAATATATCATGAGGGCAAAAATTTTACCGTTAAGGTTATTTAGCGTAATTTTTTACTGTGAACTGTCATAAGGGTACAACCATTCCTTAATCCTACCCTCTAATATGTAGTGTAACTGAAATATGAACAGTTTTTAAACTTCAATGTAAAGCTGATGACTGTAACTAAGGGTGCTAGCCCACCACTAGAGATGCATGCATATGCTTAGTTAAACGATATTCCATATGCAGTAATTAAGATCTGAAATTTTGTGTAAATTTTAATGCAAGTCAATCAAGCTGAAAATATAAGTCAGACACCTAATTTTCTTGGAGGTTATCAATCAAAGACATTGCATAATATGCAGATGCACTTTTAAATTTGATGCAGATTAGCTCTGATACAGAAACAGATACCAGGGGTACAACAATAGTCCACCTCAACTTTGTTGAGGCAAACTAAAATGTCACATGCAAGGAAAACATATCCTTTAAATCTTTTTTTCACACTCAAATGCACATTGTTGCAACGCTCAACTTTTGTCAAAATACAATGAAAGTAAGCATGAAACTGTAGAACACAAGCATTGATAGTCCATTTCAGGTTACTGAATCTCTTATTTATGAATAACCCAGTTTACATAGAAAAATCTTGACTGTTTTTATTTTATTTTCACCTCAGTAGATTTATATATCTTTTTTTTATCTGGAACCCCCTATGTCACCTGTAAATTTTCATTAACCAACATTATACAGTTATTGACTGGGTCCGAAAATAACAGCTGTTTTGTTTGACCCGAGGACTGAACTGTTGCACGAAGCACAAAGCCGAAACAAAACAGCTGTTGTTTGAGGACCCAGTCTATAACTGTTTTATTATACCTTTTCATGTTCAATGTGTTTTTGTCTTTAAAGTATGTTTTATTCAGACTTGTCAAGTCTCATACTTTCGGCGTGAGAGTCACGCTCTCCAACACCACATCAGGCTTTCATGCTCACCCATTTCAATGTCATGCTTTTTCGATTTTCGAGAAAAATAGATTTCAAGTAGAAAAACAACCTTTTCATAGGGAGAAAAACCATAAATAAGGGGTTGTTCTGCACATCCTTCCATATTACTGGTTCATTTTCTACTACAGGCCCAAAGTAAAACATTTTTTTTCAATTGAAATCACAGATATGAAAGCTAATTTTATATTTTCCCTTTTTAGTGAAAACTTTGGTTTCAAATTCCTTGTTTTTGCCATTTGAAATGCTCTCAGAATGCACCACTTTGTGTCTCTGAAATTAAAATCTTGAGGCTATTGCCCCACACACCCTTTGTCTCAGTCTTGGAACCCAAACCGACTTGACAGCTCTGTTTATTGGCATATCCTTCTGTATTACATTTATGTAATGTTTTTTTGTTAAATATGCTCCATTTCATCTGAATACAATTCACGTAGCAAATTTTGTTGTGCAGACGACAGAAGAGCATGTGATATGAGCGTGATGTTTTTGAACCAATCAAAATAAGGCAAGCTGTCAGCAGTTCAGTTGCAGTCAACAAACAGAAAACTGTTGACTGGCCAAGAGATCGTTTTCTGGTTTGAGAAATAAAACAGACAAATTGTCGATTTTTTTCCCAATGCATTTATACAAGGGAAATGTCGTACGGTATAACAAAGACTACTGCTGATAGCTATTGTGACTGTTCTGAACTTACTGTGCTGTATGCTATAATCAGATCTGAAACTGACTTCATGAAAAAAAAAAATTAATAGATTGAGGGTCCTGATTGTATACATGAACTTCTGATGTGTAGTAAAATGTCTTGATCCCTCACAAACCTCAACAAATGTTATCCAAATTCTAAGTTCCTTCGTAGTTCGGGATTTCAGTGATTTAAGAGGAGTTGCGCTAACAAGGTAACCCATACATAGGGAATCAAAGAAAAGTCAAATTATCTCGGCTTCCTGGTTTCAGACAGTAATTATATTTATTCATGCACATCTCAATAGTGTCCTCCCTTTGTGTAAAGTTTCATCAAAATCCTTCGAGTGGTTTAAGAGAATTTGTGCTTACGGGAAGTGTGGACAAATAGACAGACAGGGTGATTCCTATATACCCCCAAACTTTGTTTGTGGGGGGATTAAAAATGTGCTCTGTGATTTTTTTTTTGTCAATGAATGTAACTTTTTTTATGTTCTCTGTATCTTGTTGACATCCCAAGCCACACTATTTCTAAATCTTTCATATTAGTTGGATCTACATTATAAGAAAACCTTTAGTACAATTTGTTTAGACTTGGATAATTATATATTTTTATTTTATAATATTTTTGCAAAATGTGATTTGTTCATTTGATATCACATGATGTTCTGTGAATATCATAAAAACCTGGCATTTCAATAAATGGTACATGATGTTCTTTATTTGGTAACATCAGGTTTGCAACATATTTTATATGCTACACTGAACGTTACATGCTAATTTAACAAGTATAATGTTTAAAAATAATGAAACATTTATAGCATGGCAAGTTGGTAAATACATGGATTATGACCTAATTTGATTATATTGACCTTGGACTGCGTTCTTGGTCAATATGATCTAGTCAGGTCTATAAATTCATTTATTAAATAATATGATAAAATCAGCCCTAATATGGCAAATACGGCATGTGTCATACTGATGTCTTAGCCTTAGTGATATTAATACAGCTTTTTCGGCCCGGGCAAATACAGCCAAATCCTGTATTGTCCTGGGCCAATACAGGGTTCACCGAGGTCAACTAAAGAGCTGTTATTTATAGTAAATTATATTCACAATTATAGTTTTTCAAAATAATTACTTCATTGCTTCAATAAAATCTACACCCATGTGCAAAATTAAAAATGAAATTTAATAATTTTTTTTCAAGCATAACATTTAAATAGTTACTTGTAAAATCAGGAAACGGCGAGTTATTTTATACCGACTCAAAGGGGGAAACCCTAACTTAAAATAGAACTCGATCGATACATTACGACTACATCAAGATCAATGAAAATCGGTATAAATTCAAATATATTTCTTATATATAACTCTTATCTATAACTTTTTGAATCTTAAGATCTTTCAGAACACAATAAACATTAGATCCAAAGTCATAACACGTTACATTACTAAGTAAACAAAAAAAGCTGGGACGGCAATAGAAAGTGAAAGTACGAAAAACGTAAGGGTTCAAAAGAACAATTTCTAGTATGCCTATCAAAATTTGACCCTTGTTTAGAATACAGAGTGCATATGTTTTTTTTTTATTTGCCAAATCATTGCCCACAAGGGGTACATTGGTTAATAAAATTAACAGTAATGTGTTATTTATTACTATGACTATCGGAAAGAGATCACCACATTTTCACAATAATAACATAAATGCACATGTATAAGTGCTAAAAGAAAAAAAGTCAGATTATTTAATAAAAGTGTTATGAACTGTCTGTTTCTGTATTGTCCCTGTATAGATTCTCGACCAGCTGTATTGGCCCTCGACCCTCCCGGTCTCCGGACCAATACAGCTAACTTCGAATCTATACGGGGCCAATACAGAAACAGACAGTTAACAACACTATAGTATTGACCTCATCACCATTCTTAATTTGTATGTTACATGTGTGAAATTAAATGTTTTGGCTAGTAATCAAACAAACAAAATTAACAGTATAAAATTTATTTAATTATTTGAAAACAAAAGGGCATAGTTAGATCTCTAGATATCTTAATATATATAGTAAGATATATCTAAATAACAAACAAAAATAAACACAATACACAAACAAACAAAGCCTGAGAACTGGCAATATAATCACATGTATGAGGCACAGTGAAATGTGTACTAAATACATAAAACCAGACCAACTTAAAAGGCTCTTAAGTCAGCCTTGTCGTGCAAGATCAGAAATATTTGATATACAATTTACTTACGAATCAAGCTGAAATGTTGATGCATGATAATGTAAATAATACATATACCAACTACTCAAATAATCTGTGCTTTCAATCTTGATGTACATACAATTTAAAACAAAGAGTACAGTAGAGGAACCTTCATAGAATATTGTAAAATAAATACAGCAGAACTTTGGTCATACAACTTGTATAGACTAGACATAAGTTACAGTATATTTTGAATTACTTTGTCAGTACTTCATTCTAAATTTGAATATATTTGCACCCCATTTTCTGGAATATATTTGTATTTATTTATACTTCATTATCTAGAATTTCAAGTTAAATAAAAACTGTTTTCAACAATCACTTGAGTGCTCTCCAACTAATGTAAAACCGAATACATATGTACAACAAGAGTTGTCAGAAGACAACATAGCTTGCTGGGGATTACAGTAACCGCAATGCACAATTAATTTGAAGGTTATACATTTTTGTGATAAATACTTCAAATGCGATATAAGAAAGCCACATGTCAAACAGGAACTCTCTATCATTAAAAGACTAATTTCTATAAACAAGGTTCAATTTTTTTTTTAAAACTGCCCCAGGGCAATGTCAAGTTCAAAATGTCTACAACTATGGTCCTACCAGAAAGCTCTCACCATAGGGAAGTCATGAACAAAATATAAACACCCTATAACTAAACAACCAACTTCTAGAATTTTAAAAAATTGTCCTAAGGACAAAGTCAAGGTCAAAATGTCTAAAAATATGGTGCCATCAGAAAGCTATCATCATAAGGAAGTCATATGTTGAATTGAACACCTTACCACTAAATTTCAACATTCTAGAAACACTGTTATAGTTTTTTTTTTTTTTTTAATTGCCCTCAGGGCAGGGTCAAGGTCATTTTGTCTACAAATATCGCACCATTAGAAAGCTCTCATCACAAGAAAGCCACATACTAAATATGAACACGCTACCACTAAACAACCAAATTCTATAGCAAGGTTAAAGTTTTTCAAAAATTGCCCCCAGGGAAAGGTCAAGGTCAAAATGTCTACAAATATGGTGCCATCAGAAAGCTCTCACATATAGAAGTCACATATCAAATATGAATACCCTAACACTAAAAGCCTACCTTCTAGAGGCAAGGTTAAAATTTTTCAAAAATTGCCCTCAGGGTAAGGTCAAGGTCAAAATGTCTACAAATATGGTACCACTAAAAAACTCTTATCATAAGGAAGTCACATACCAAATATGAACACCCTACCACTAAAAGCCTACCTTCTAGAGGCAAGGTTAAAGTTTTTAAAAAATTGCCCTCAGGGAAAGGTCAAGGTCAAAATGTCTACAAATATGGTACCGCTAGGAAGCTCTCATCATAAGGGAGTCATATACCAAATACGAACACCCTACCACTAAAAGCCTACCTTCTACAGGCAAAATTTTTCAAAAATTGCCCTCAGGGAAAAGTCAAGGTCAAAATGTCTACCAATATGGCACCACTAGAATGCTCTCATCATAAGGAAGTCACATTCCAAATATGAACACCCTACCACTAAAAGCCTGCCTTCTAGAGGCAAGGTTAAAGTTTTTTAAAAATTGCCCTAAGGGCAAGGTCAAAATGTCTACAAATATGGTACCAAAAGAAAGCTCTCATTGCAAGGAAGCCACATACTAAATATCAACATCCCACCTCATAAGGTCTCCATTTCACAAGCAAGGATAAAGTTTTTGCTGACAACGCCGCACCGGGGGTATGACAATAGCTCTTCAGACATTCATCCCGGCGAGCTAAAAATATGTGAGTGTTATAACCATAGGTTAACAGTCCACACATATTTATACATATTTAAATATGTATATGCTTGAATAAACAACTTCCAACTATAACTGTGTGTTCTTACATATATATATTATATGTCTCTACATACATGTATATCCATACATATCAAACATATATAAAATCATATGTCCAATTATATACATGTATCTTGATATGATATACATAACACACCAGAAAGCATAACAGAGAATACATGTGTCTATTTCTGTTCAACTACATCGATATAAATATGCAATGCTAAAAATTACTAAAAAGAACAGAATTAAGGAAAATGAAAAGAATTTTCCCCCACAATAACATACATTGAAATGTCCCCACAATTAGATTGGTATGTGTTTATGAAATTTTTCAGCTGATGAACATAAATGAAAAGACATCACCCAACTATATCTTAAGCTTCTAGAATAAATGACCGTTGATACATGTTCATATCAATATATATATTCTAACTTTTATCATAATACTATTTCTTATCTTAATTGATATCTCTAAAAATAACTTTTTTATTTCTAAAAATGACAATGACTAGAATACTACGATAATCTGTATTGTGTTATGGAGTGATACAATTTATTTCCAGATTATATAATCTTGCTTTGGCATGAACTAATGAGAAACATTGGTCTGTTATCTCCCTGTACCAAGTTATTATATATGGTCAAAAAGGAGGTAATTCATATTAGACTATCAATAGCCTCTTCTCTTATGATATGCCAAGTTTAAACCGGTTTTGACCCGTTAGATAAATTTTCTTTATTCAACGTATGTTGAAAAAAAACCCGTGCTATTTCCCGCCAAATCTATTCGGAATACAATTCTCGGCGTTTATCATTTATCATTTGAGAAAAAGATTACACCACTTTATCCCGCTTATTACCATATTTTATCCACTCTCGATAGTAAAATTTGAAAATTTTAAAATGCTCGGCAAGCCTCGCAATTAAAATTTTAAAATTTAACTATCTCTAGTGGATAAAATATGATAATGAATGGGATCTTGTGGGGTAATCTATATTTATGATATTGACATCCAAAATTATCTCCACTTTGACCATATATAACTAACTGGGTACAGAGAGATAGCCGACCAATGTTTCTCATTCAAAACGAAATATTTCAATTAAGTCTCATTTAGATTTTTAATTTGAAAGGGCAGGTAAAATTTTCTTATATCTTTCATAAAATCTTCCCTTGAGGAATTCAGATTGGCTGAACTAAAAGGCTTGATAATATTTTTTGGCTTACAAATATTCATGGCTGCTCTGAGTGATTGTTCTTTTCTGAGTCAGTTTGTTGGAAAAACTAGAGACTCCAAATCTGATATATAGATCAATTGTATAATGTACTGCTGCAAGCAGTCCATTCTTATTTAATGGTTACAACAACATTAAACTTGTTTTATTGTACTTAACAGTTCTCTGTCATTACTGCCATATTCTTTTCTGATGATTATAATCAGATATTGAGGGATTTGGATAGGAAAGTAGAAAGTTTTTGAATCATCACCATGGGTTGTGGATCTTTATCAATCATCTACCCACTAGGCACATGAAAACGAGGAAAACTAGGTTTAAAGGATTTTTCAAAACCCCCTACTAACCTCATTAAATCAAATGACCCAAAATTATAAATCAGATCAAAACAGTTACATGTATATGATGAATTATTCTCAAGTTTTCACTCCAGTTTTCTATTTTATTTTAGCTAATTTAAAACAGATGTTAAGTTATTGGATAAGTTTAAAGTCTCTAATCTACATAATTATTAAAGCGGATACCTTGGTCATGATTTAAATTGACTCAGTAGTCCAGAGGAGATATAGTTTGTAATATAACAACCAAGTGACCCCTAGTGATGGCAATAGCCAACATGTACTTCTAGATTATGAGATCAAAAATTTCAAATACTATCAAATTTAAACAAAACAAATATTCTGCAGAAAAGATACATGTATATATATTTAGCACATAAAAATATAATAAAAAAGAACTTTCTTCAAACAATTTACAATGTCAAGGTGTGATAATATGGCACTTATTAAATTTGAAATAAGAATGAACTTTAGATATCTTATTGGTTTTTCTAACAGAAGGATAAGTCATGAAATATTTTGGTTGAATATGCAATCAAACATAAGATAAATTCAAGAATTACAAAAATATACTTGATGATTGTGAAATAATTATTGAATAACAAAGGTTTAATTTATATATCAACAGATACATGTAGTTTATGCTGCAAAATACAAAGATATCTATGGCTGGTTATGCATTAGAATAAAGGATAAATTATAGGTTATAGTATAAAAAAATTATTATGTATGTATATTATTCTTTTTTCTCAGCATGCATAGATTCTCTGGACATTATTCAATTACAACAGTACTATAACATCTCTACACAAATTGCATTGTTATAATCACACAGTGATACACATGTATTTCTAAAAGCACACTACAAATTTTTTATTAAACAATATAGCTTGGGTTAAAGCTTTCCTAATCTGCCATTTATTCATTTAACATGCATTACAATGTTGCAAAATAATCATTATACAAAACGCAATAACAAATAAACGGACACAATTCTGTTTTTCACACTCTCTCTCTTGCATTTCTGTTTATAAACCATTAGAAAATTAATTGTGGTTATTGCTTTGTCAGCAAAATGACAATACAATGAAATGCATGTCACAGTACCAGAAGAAGGGGTTAAATATTGTAAAGAACAAGAATAACATAACAAATACTGTTTAAAAACAAGAGAAACTAAATCTATTTTTACAACCTGTTGTTTTCTACAATATATGGATTGAAAATTAAAAATTTTCCAAAAAGTTCGAACTTTTTTTGTTCAACCAAATCAGTTGTAGAAATTTGATAATAACAATTTATAATATAGTATCCTCATAATGAAATTTATTTCAAAGGAAAACAAGAAATGTGTCTGTAAGACACAGATGCCCTGCCACTAAATTTATTGCATTGGTTAACTTATGTCAATCCACATAAAATTAGTTCCTTGTCACTAAATTGTAATGGAATCACAAGGTACTGTTACAGACGATTGTTTAATAATAATTGGGAAATGGACCTTACTTAACAAAAAAATATCTCAACTAAAGTCGTTGAAACATAAAATATGTGTCAGGTTATAAAATTTTCTATGGATAATGTAGTATTAAGCACTGTGATTAATTTGATTTAACATCACTGTAATGTAATGTGTGAGAAATGTATTAAGAAATTGGCCTAAACCCAAAAATTTAAGAGAGCCATTCAACCATAAAAGATAGGTCAAAGTTACCAAATTGTCCAAGAATGGGGTAGTTCTCAAGATGATTAATTTGGTACATCATCAAAGTGATATGTTGTGTAATTGTTGAGAAATGAATTTAAACAAAAAGCTTAACAAAAGTTACTCAAGCCTAAAATATAGTTTAAAGCCACTTAGTTCTCAATGATTTGGGTAGTACTGATCAAGGTGATTTATACGATGAAACATCATTGTCTAATAATGTGTAGCTGTTGAGAAATGGACTTGTGTGGGGTTTTCTCACCGTTCATTGAAGATCTTATGGTGGCTTTGAGTTGTTATTTCTCCCCTTTGGGTCGTTGTCTCTTTGACACATTCCCCGTTTCCCTTCTTTTTTCTATTCTAAATGCAAAATTAAACCAAATTCAATCAAGCAGGAAATGTAGGTCACTGAAACCCAATTGTTGGAAAAATGTGTAGTTCTCCATTGGATGAATGTTAAAACGAAATATTCTTAGGTCAAAAAGTCATACTACCTAGTGAACTACATAGTAATATCTAAGATCTACCTACTGGCCTATTATCATTGTTCTACACCTTACAGTTTCAGAGAAATGTACTTGAACACAAAACTACACAGACTTGGGGAGGTAAGGATGTACAGATAGACAGACAAGGGTAACACTAGTATGTCCCTTTCACTTCGTGGGTGGGGCACAAAAAAATAACATACAATTTTTATGGCTTTGTCAACATCTATCATAAAACTGAGAGATGGATTTCATACGATACATTTTATATAGTTAAAAATATTTAATTTCCATTATAGTTTTTGATTAACCATCTATTCAAATACATGTATACATGATTCTTGAGAGCATTTCAGTGTTAAAAGCTACATGTATATAACCGATGATTTTTAATTTTCTAAATAATACATATAAACTAATCCCATGGGGATACGTAAGTGCTATATTTCCATATTGCTAAAAATGCAACAATTCAAGAATCACATTAAATTATAATCACTATGTAATGATTTGCATTAATATACATATTTAACATTACAGTACAGTGCACCCTTACTATATCCCCACCTTTGGGGTGGGGAAAATTTGGCAATAAGTGAAGGTGGCAGTATATCATGGGAATAAATAAAATAGCAACTATGCAACTTTTTGAAAAATTGACCTCGAAATTTGCTGGCAATAAGTGAGGGACTGCCATTAAAAGGGTGGTATAACAAGGGAGTACTGAACATAAACATTACATGATATTCCACCACATTATTTGTAAGCATATTTAAATGATTTTAGGCTATTAACAATATATTGTTGGATATTTACAAAAAATACAACTACTGGTACAAAAGATTAAAAATGCAAAGGTAAATTAAGACATATGCAGAGAAATATCAGCTGTTTTCAGATATGATTTAAACTGTTCTATTGGACCCCTGTCAATTGTTTTTAATTACTTAAAGATGTAAAGAATCACTTCAGTTTAAACATTCAGACAAAATCATGTATTTCCATCTGGAAACTGTTGATCTGTTGATGTTATCTTAATATTTGGTCAAAAACATTATTCCTTGGAAACCTTAAAATCTGAAAATTCAAAGTTTAATGATAAAATCATATACTGGCTGAGAACCCATTTTCGCAAGGTACCCAATCTCACCACTTGCCATTTCTACAAAATGTTTTTAGATTTTTCTGAAAAAGTTTTAGTTCCCTGTAAAGTTTAATATTAGTTTATTTCAAACAATAAATAAATTTTTACTGGCAGAAAAGTTGTAAATAGCAAGATTGGGTACCTGGGGAGAATATTTAATGGGTACTCAGCCAGTACCATTTTGATGTTAGTTTTCAATTTGATTCAAAATTTATTGGTCAGAAATCACAAAAATTGTAAAATTTTGAGATAAAAGCAACCACTTTCACACCTGATCACAAAATTTTACCTGGTCTGAACTATATGTTTATAATCAATACACCAAACATGAAAATAGTCATTTTTTGTTCATGAAGAATCAGAGTAATAAGTCTCCAGTGAATGGAAGGGCAAGCCCACAGAAAAGGTTGTTCATTTAACCTTAAAAATCTGAAAATTCTAAGTTCTGTAAAACTGAATTATCAACTCATACACAATTTCATTGTCAGTATTCCCTCTGATTAAATTTATAAGCAAGAACCCCTAAGAGATGTAAATTTTTACATAAATTTCAGATCTAAAAATTAAACCTGATCTGAAGTTTATGTCTGTAATCAATATAGTTGGAAATAAAAAGACATGTGGACAGAAACAAGTCTGGTGTTATTAAATTAAAACTTTCAGGTTTATGTAGCAGGGTAAGAGAATCAAGTATATTAAGTTTTTCAGATTCAACCAGTCAAAACAATAATTCCCTAAGAGGATAGAATGCTTCAGGCAAATAAAAAATATTAATATTGCTTTACACTTTACTCCAACACCTTTTTTCACCAAATTTCTGTTTTTCAAAGATTATACCTCCTGAACCACTTTCACGAAAATTCAAAATTGCTCTAAATTTCACGTAAACAACTTATACATCATGTTTATTCACTTACAAAAACATGTTTGACACACTATTTTACATTGAAAAAAGAAATATCTCTTTGCCAACATAATTTTAATCATGATTACTTTGTAAAAAAAAAAACATATGTAAAAATAAATCCAGAAAAAGTGTTCCTAAAGTAAACTTACAAAAATAAGAATATTTCAATAGAATTGGCAGTGAAACATCATAAGAATATATATAATGTATAAATTTAGACATTACATAACAAACAGAAAATCGTAATGCCACAGAATGAGGTCATTAATTAGGTTATTTGGCAATATTACATGTATGATGCATGGCTGTTTTGCATATTCATTTAAAATTCTACTAACAATGATTGAGCAAAACTGAAGGCATTTTATGGTGTTTATATACATGAAAACCACAGATATTACATGATCCTGAATTTGTTAAATATCAAGTATTTGAATTATTGTCATAAGATTAAGAATTTCATAATTTATTTGTAAATGATCGTCTTTATCTGAAAATTTCTTCCAATTTTCTTTATACATATGAAAAAATTAGGTAGCTCTCACTTATTTCTTTATCAAAAATAGTTCAGAACTAAGACTAAGCAAGATGCACTCAATTCTGAATGAATATCAAAAATTCTGATATTTCATTTCACAAGAAAATTCAATTTTATATGAAACCCTATAAAAATGGTTCTTAGTAATAGCACTATTCTTGGAAAAAGCAACTAAATAATATATAGTTGAAAAACACACAACTGCATGCAATATCACTGAAACTTGAATAATTCCATTTAATGGAGGAACTGTTTACAAAATCAATACACATATATCACATGACATATCATTATATATTTAGATGGATGGATGGTTGATTTTATTACCCTGTCTAGTAAGTAATCCTTTCTTGTTTAAGTTAAATAACTAACAGATCTTCCATAGATCTCTGTCGTGAAAATTCTTCATTACACGTTTTTGTGTCCAAATATTTAGTTATAGAATCATCTAAATCTTCTTTTGTTAAATTGGTATGGAAGGACGGCATCTTATCCAATTTTGGACAAACATCTGCAACTCTACGAATTCTGTTTTCTGCCAATCTGTAAAATAGAGTTGTAATGGGTAATCCGATTATATGTATATTATTTTACAGAAATTTTAATATAGAGGATTGCAATTATCCAATGTTTCACTAATTTCTCCCAACTGAATAGAGAAACTATTTCTGCAATTGTTATCTAAATATGGTCTTTTCATAGCATGCTTTAAATTGTTTTCTTTATGTACACAAATCAAAAACTCACAAGTCACATAAAAATCAAGCCAGTCTTTTTTTCTTTTCATATCAAGGACATATTGTCAAGGACAACTGAATTGATTTCCTGTATGGTTAGAAAGCAGTCCTTCTTGCATATTTTCTACAGGTCCTGCATTTTTTATTTGCCTGACAAAATGTCCTGCAAGTAGTCTCAATTTTCAATAGTTTTGCTGCTGTTTATTGTCTCTGATCATGATAAATTTAAGAAATAATTCATGGGCGCCGGTGGTTTGTTGGAGATTTACATATGGGTAGCCATTATCTTCGTTAATATTTTACCCAGAGCGTAGCGAGGGGTAAAATAAACGAAAATAATGGACACCCATATGTACAAAATATATTATGACGTCGTCTGTTTCAGTGTAAAAGCTGTTGTGATGTCGCTCATTATGTTATAGGAGATTTTCATACGGCTGGTCGTCATGGTTTCCATTGTTCCCATATTAGAATATTTGGTTCCTGAATATGTAAACAGTCATTTAGTAATTTGCGTAACATGTTGGTATAATTTAAATGATCAAAAAGTATTCATTCATCAACGTGTATTGAAAAAATTCTTGGAATCTTGCTTTTGTGAACTTATCAAGCAATCAAAGTCAGCAATTTTAATTCATGATTAAAATCCCATAATGTTAACAGATGATAACATTTGATAATTACTTTTATTTTATTATGTCTCTTACCGTGAAAAATCATCATCATCATCTTCAAACTTCAGCTACAAAAAATAAAGCATAAAATCTTAATGTAATTGATGTTTTAAATGTTAATGTTTAATTTCAATACAGTAAATAGCTTGCATAATCACATTTCCTCATCATTATTTGCAGCAATAAAGAAAATAAAGACATTCTTAATTTCTACCAGAAACAGGTCACTCATCACAATTTTCCATAAATTTTACGTCTAGTGATTCATGAATGAATGACTTACTGAAAAATCATTTTGCATGCTTGGTATTGTTTTTGTTTTTTTGTTTTTTGGTTTTGTGTGTGTGTGTGTGTGTGTATATTTCACTTTTAGGCTTTTATCATCCATTTTGAAAAATAGACACTTGACCAATCCCCACTGCAAGTTTTTGGATCTGAGCAAACAATACATATTAACTAAAACTTGATAACAAGTAGTTCTTTCTTTTGAGACTGTTTCCATAAATTCAATATCAATATCAATCACTGGCACCTTTCTACTTTAAAAAATGTTGATATGACAAAGATTTAATTGAAGGAATACTTTTTTTTTCTTTTGTTGTTGTTGTTGTTTTTTTTTTAACAACAAATGATATATTTATTCCAATAATACATTTGTTACAATTATCATTAAGAGCCCAAGCTACTCTTAATGTTCCCTGTCACACTCCACTAACTATCCAGAGTATTAGTTAGTTGCAAAATTTTACATTCATATATCATATAATTAAAAATATAAACATTCAAATCAAATACTATTAATATTTTGTTTTATCAAAGCTATTATTTTATCACAATTCCCAAATCCTACACATAAATTAAATTCTTGAATAAATATTTTGAATAGATCAACGTATTTTGTACGTTGTTCTGAAATATAATAAGATTTATATAAAGAGAAACTGATAATCATTAAGACATAGTTGAATCAAAAATATTCTTTATCCCAAATCTTGTATCCAAAAATAAGATGTTTTAACTCTATCTTGAAAGATATTTTACTCATCAGGAAGATATCTTTTATTTTTGTCCAAAAACTTACTACATAAGGACATAATATAAAATAATGCATGTAATCTTCTTCATTTCCACAATAGTTACACAAAGCATTATTTGATATTTTCCATTGTAATAGAAGTTTTTTTGTTGGAATAATATATTGTATTAATTTCCATCTGAACATTTTTAACTTATTTTCTTGCAAATATCTAAAAATAAACACATACAAATTATCTTTAAACAATAAATCGGAAATATTTAATATACGAATTGAAGGAATACTACCTTAAATTGGTTGATGGTAAAATTTAAATGGAATTCTAGGTCACTGTAGGTGATAGACCAATTTGTTTGTGAAACAGCATTAAGCTTAAATGTTTTTAAATTAAAATATTTATTTTGTTGTCAACAGCACTAACAATATCTAAGCAGTGAAGGAATATGGAGTAAATGCATACGAGACAAAGTCTCTACAAATACATGGCAAAACCAAGCAATGGAACAATGCTTTTATTGATGATCTGAGTATAAATGAGTCCATAAAGGAATAGTTTCCACATAATATTTTGGCAAGTGAATTCTGATGCAGACAAGGGAGTTTTGTAAGTCACTAGCATGGCTTCACTTTTGTCTTCAAAATCTATTGTCTTCAAAATCTAATGATTATACTATTATCATTTCAAATGATGTAGATGTGCAT
The DNA here is from genome assembly GCA_002080025.1 of Modiolus philippinarum. Lineage (NCBI taxonomy): Eukaryota > Metazoa > Mollusca > Bivalvia > Mytilida > Modiolidae > Modiolus > Modiolus philippinarum. The sequence continues at coordinate 135,057 of MJUU01063957.1, forward strand.
TTGTAATGAAAAATCTATGTAATATGAATGTGTTTTGTTTCGGTTAAAATGATTACACCATTATGAGGGTTTTTGTGAATTTTCATAGGCCATGCCATTTACTTTGTAAAAATATAGCATTACTGTTCGACTCATATTCCTGTCCTTTTTTAAACTGTGTTAATAAATTACCCTTGCTAATTCTGAACTTAACAGAAAGATACAAGACCATTTGTGAAACAAAGAAATTCTTCAATACTTTCAAATTTTTCTTTAGCATTTCAATAAAAAATACATGTTATTTTGGTTACAGAGGTAACATGGATTAATTTTTTGGGGGTCAGTGCCTTAAATATCCTCTTTATCTTACAAGTCAGTGAATATAAAACACAAACAGAGAATATAAATCCAAATCCCCTGTAATGATCCCTTACATGAAAATAATTTGATTCTTCAAAAGCATTTTTGTGTTGCCTGCTGTAAGCAGAGTCGACACATAGGGATTACTATCCGTTGTCTTATGTCGTCGTCATCGTCCTGCGTCATCGTCGTCCTGTGTCGTCTGTCGGTTTTTGAATCCGCAACTCCTTCAAAACTACTAGTCCGATTCCAAACAAACTTTCAGGATATGTTGTTCACTTGGTGTAGTTGTGCACCTGATACTTGGAATTTGATTTTACATATTTTAGAGGTTCAGGGAGCCAAAATTGCTCATTTGTGAGTCTGTCGGTTTTGAATCGCAACTACTTCAAAACTGCTAGTCCAATTCCAACCAAACTTTCAGGATATGTTGTTCACCTGGTGTTGATGTGCTACCGGATACCTAGAATTTTGATTTTACATATTTTAGAGGTTCACAGAGCCAAAATTGCTCATTTGTGGGTCTGTCGGTTTTTGAATCCGCAACTCCTTCAAAACTGCTTGTCCAATTCCAACCAAACTTTCAGGATATGTTTTTCACCTGGTGTAGATGTGCACTTGATACTTAGAATTTTGATTTTACATATTTTAGAGGTTCACGGAGCCAAAATTGCTCATTTGTTATTCTGGTTAGTTAATCCTCAACTCCATCACAGCTTTAAGTCAGATTCCAACCAAACTTGCAGGATATGTTGTTCACCTGATCTTGTTGTGCATCTGATACGTAATATTTTGATTTTACAGATTTTAGAGGTTCACTGAGCCAAAATAGCTCATTTGTTAATTTAGTGTGTTAATTTGGTACTTTTTCAAAACTAGAAGTCATATTCCAACCAACCTTTCAGAATTTGTTGTTTTTTCATAAAACCATGTTTTGAGTAGTGACCTAGGTAGGGAAAATTGGAATGGTGCAACAAACCTCTGTTCTTTTGATGCAAGGAGGGTTCCTCTGATGACAGTAGTTAATAGATAAATATTTTAGCATCTAAAGTGGAAGAATACCTTTGCAGCTTGTAAATACATTTTTTCAACTCCAAGACAGAAAATGATTGCAGATGTACCCTACATTTTTTTTACCCTAAAAGCCTTTTTCCTTAATCAGTATTGTTATAAGTTGACCACAATCAAACAAATATGCAAAATCTATCTAATGTCATATAAAGTAGAATTTTCAATATATTTTATTACATTTTCAATAATACAGAGATAACAGCACAGTATCTAAAAATTTCAAAACAGCAATTGCTGATTTGATCCTTCCATATAACAAATACAAATACTTACCCATTCTTTATTCTGTTGAGGTGTAGGGGAAGCTCTGATAACAGATTGGGGAGACTGTAGCTTGGGGACTGGTGAACTATTATTTGAATCTGTAATAGATTAAAAAATGAAAATAAATATGAGCAATGGCATAACATTGTACTTAATTATGCACTGTTGAATATAACATCAATTCTGATTTGTCTGATTCCACTTCAAATTTTAATGGCATCAATAACTACATTGATGGTGAGAAATGAAAAACACATGCACAGCTGGTTTATCTGCCATACAAACAGTGGAATTTTGATATATTTTAATATTATTAATTTGATATCGTTTGAGAAATTTAATTGGCGGAGAAGTGGTCACATGACTCCCTGTATAAAGTGATATTGCATGGCTATATCGCACGTTACTAAATATAGACCAAAATAATCTTTCATATCAATAACTTACATAGAAGTATTTTATAATCAGACTTAAATAAAGTAAAATCTTTTCTTTTGTGTGAAATTTATAGGATTTAAAGATCAAAGTCAATTATATATCCTTAAAAGTTTATACAACTGTATATGCATTTGTGAAATATAGGCTTTCTTTATTTTAAGTCTTTTTAGTTCATTCTTGTAAATTAATAATATAACAATTACAGCATGTGTTAGAGGTCAATATCATGTTATATCGACCTAGAAAAGCATATCGACCTCGGATTTCATCCTCGGTCGATATGCATTTCTCAGGTCGATATAACATCATATCGACCTCGTACACATGCTGTAATTGTATATTATATATTTTCAATAGAAGATATTGAGATAACAGCACAGTATTTGAAAATTTCAAAACATCAGTAATATTGCTGATTTGATGGTTCAAAATATCTTTTTACTGTCTCCACTGATTCATCACCTATATTTGTTGCATATATTGCATAATCATATGCATGTTGAGCATATTTTACAGAACTAAACCAAGTAACTACAATGAGAGACATCGGTCTGTTATCTCCCTGTACCAAGTTAGTTACATATGGTTTAAGTGCTGATAATTTTAATTTCTCAAATTTCTAGCAAATTTAAACACCTCCTGATAGATTAGTTATCGAAATGATAAACAACATTTGTGTAAATCTGATCTCAGTTGGCGATTGGTCATTCATGTAAATGTCTCGTGTCAGTTTCTAGAAATAGTGCAACCGGATGTTGATGAAATTAACACCTGCAAAATTATCTAGCGAAATGTTTTTTGCATTTTTATGACTAGGATAACTCAATTTATTGATAATATGACATTTTAATCAAAAATATTATACTCAACATCCCTTTCAATGAATGGCACAATGATACACATAGCAACAATGATAGCAACAAAATGGCACCATATTTGAGACTTGAGACTATGAAGAGCGCTTTACTTCAAATAAATTGAGTAGGAGTTAGAGAAATAATCTGTTTTCCGATTTATTATGATAATTCCTCACATCTCGATAGTTAAATTTTCACATTTTAAAGTTCTAGGTAAACCTCGAACATTAAAAAGTAACGATTTAACTATCTCGATGTGAGAAATATACGTAATAAACTGGAAACAATGGGAGAGACTATATTTGGATACCAAAAGAAGGTATTGATATGATTATTGTAATTATCTCCACTTTGAACCATACAAAACTAACTTGGTACAGAGAGATAACCTGCCAATGTATCTCATTCTCTCAAATTATTTTTTTTGTTACTTTAACAATAAGTGAATATTTAATCCACAGTAACAACCAAAGCATTAATGAAATGAAAGTGAGAAATTCATGGATGTTATAATGGAGTATTTCATTCATTTGGACTGTATATACATTTTTTTTACCTTTATTTGTAAAATATCACATTTTTTCATAATAAATCTAATTATTTGATTAATTCATCTGCTACTTCTTGGGAAACTAAATTCATGCAATGTTTCTCGGCATGTTTATCATATTTTATTTACCAATTATTGCTTTTCAAACTTTCGAAGAAAGTTCGGGGATATTGTAATACCCTCCGTCTGTCCGTCCGTCCGTCCGTCCGTCCGTCNCTGTCACACTCCACTAACTATCCAGAGTATTAGTTAGTTGCAAAATTTTACATTCATATATCATATAATTAAAAATATAAACATTCAAATCAAATACTATTAATATTTTGTTTTATCAAAGCTATTATTTTATCACAATTCCCAAATCCTACACGTAAATTGTACGTTGTTCTGAAATGTAATAAGATTTATATAAAGAGAAACTGATAATCGTTAAGACATAGTTGAATCAAAAATATTCTTTATCCCAAATCTTGTATCTGAAAATAAGATGTTTTAACTCTATCTTGAAAGATATTTTACTCATCAAGAAGATATCTTTTATTTTTGTCCAAAAATTTACTACATAAGGACATAATATAAAATAATGCATGTAATCTTCTTCATTTTCACAATAGTTACACAAAGCATTATTTGATACTTTCCATTGTAATAGAAGTTTTTTTGTTGGAATAATATATTGTATTAATTTCCATCTGAACATTTTTAACTTATTTTCTTGCAAATATCTAAAAATAAACACATACAAATTATCTTTAAACAATAAATCGGAAATATTTAATATACGAATTGAAGGAATACTACCTTAAATTGGTTGATGGTAAAATTTAAATGGAATTCTAGGTCACTGTAGGTGATAGACCAATTTGTTTGTGAAACAGCATTAAGCTTAAATGTTTTTAAATTTGAGAAATAATTCATGAGCGCCGGTGGTTTGTTGGAGATTTACATATGGGTGGCCATTATTTTCGTTAATATTTTACCCAGAGCGTAGCGTAGCGGAGCGAGGGGTAAAATAAACGAAAATAATGGACACCCATATGTAAATCGACTACAAACCACCGGCGAACATGAATTATTTCGATTCTAATATGACATTTAATTATCTTCGCAAACCTACAGTGTACATGGTAAGGACAGCCATTGCATACGATTTACTGACGTTTTTGTGCACAAAACATATTATGACGTCGTCTGTTTTAGCGTAAAAACTTGTGAAGTCGCTCATATGTTATTGGAGATTTTCATATGACTGGTCGTCATGGTTTCCATTGTTCCCATATTAGAATAAAATATTTATTTTGTTGTCAACAGCACTAACAATATCTAAGCAGTGAAGGGATATGGAGTAAATGCATACGAGACAAAGTCTCTACAAATACATGGCAAAACCAAGCAATGGAACAATGCTTTTATTGATGATCTTCATCTAACATTTTGAGTATAAATGAATAGTTTCCACATAATATTTTGGCAAGTGAATTCTGATGCAGGCAAGGGAGTTTTGTAAGTCACTAGCATGGCTTCACTATTGTCTTCAAAATCTAATGTTTATACTATTATCATTTCAAATGATGTAGATGTGCATTTTTAATGAAAAATCTATGTAATATGAATGTGTGTTTTGTTTCAGTTTAAATGATTACACCGTTATGAGGGTTTTTGTGAATTTTCATAGGCCATGCCATTTACTTTGTATAAATATTGCATTACTGTTCGACTCATATTCCTGTCCTTTTTTAAACTGTATCTATAAATTACCCTTGCAAATTCTGAACTTAACAGACAGAAAGATACAAGACCATTAGTGAAACAAAGAAATTCTTATATACTTTCAAATTCAATATAAAATACATGTTATGGATCATTTTTTTTTTTTGGTCAGTGTCTTAAATATCCTCTTTATCTTACAAGTCAGTGAATATAAAACACAAACAGAGAATATAAATCCAAATCCCTGTAAAGATCCCTTACAGGAAAATAATTTGATTCTTCAAAAGCATTTTTTTTCATAAAACCATGTTTTGAGTAGTGACCTAGGTAGGGAAAATTGGAATGGTGCAACAAACCTCTGTTCTTTTGATGCAGGGAAGGTTCCTCTGATGACAGTAGTTAATAGATAAATATTTTAGCAGCTAAAGTGGAAGAATACCTTTGCAGCTTGTAAATACATTTTTTCAACTCCAAGACAGAAGATGATTGCAGATGTACCCTACATTTTTTTACCCTAAACAGCCTTTTTCCTTAACCCTTACTACGCTATATATAATATTACTTAACTGATTGCTGCTGCTGCATTCTTTTGTTCTTTTCTCATGATAATTATATATTTTTTTCAAACTGATGTAACTTTTTAATTTTTTAAGTTACAAAAAAAATCTGTATATATAAGTTGTTCAGTAAAATCCAATCTTTGTAAATATTTGCTCTATTTTTTTATATTTTGAAATATGTTACCTGTAAATACAGGTAAAAGTCTGGTAAAAGGTAATTTTTTTGTACACTCAATTTGAAGACTTCTATTTGTATCATTTTGAATGTAAACATGGTTTTTGATAGTTTTATGTAAGCATCTGTGAATATACCATGATAATAATTGTTTTTTTAGAATATTTTTTACAGGTGAACACAGGTGTACACAGGTAAAGCTCGTTAATAAAATAAATGGTTTTAAAAACATGTGTTTGTTGTTTTCTGTGTTTCACTATGCTTTATGTGAAATAAAGTTTAAAATCAGGGTTCGTGCTGGGCTTCGCCAATGTCGCAATTTGCGATTTTATTTTCATTCTGGCGACAAAAAATCGTTCCTGGCGATTTTTTTGGCGACAACGTTTTTCCAATCAACTTGCCGGTATTATCCAATTTTTACCCTTCTTAGTTGAAACCTTTCATGATTTTTGTTGTTAAAATAATCAAAGGTAATAATTAAATGTCAATTCATAGCCTCTGGCAACATTATTGTAGTCCATTGATTATTTCCGGTCATCTGTTGATTACCTGTTTATATTTACCTGTGCACGTGCCAAAATGACTTGTGACAGATACAAGCCCAATCAAAGGAATTGAAAGAGTATTATTATACACTAGAATTTTATACTTTTCTTTTTTTGTTTAATATCACTTCTTATTTTCCTAAATGTTCACGAAAACAAACGGATTAAATTACGCAATTATGAAGTTGAGTTACTTCCCCTTTTCTATGTTGTGAAAACGAAATTAAAGAGGCTTTGAGTGTTACTTTTTACTAGAAATTGTATATCAAGTCTTATAAAATAAAAAAATGAACTAATTTTAAGGGATAATATTGAAGCTTAACAAACTTTATTCAAATAATTGCAAATTCAATTTTTGTTTAATACTTTTATTGACCTATTGAAAGATAAACTATTTATTTGAAACTTGATGAGCAAATGGAAATGTATTAACAAGTAGTCTTTATTCCCTCAATTGGGGAGATACCAGGATCATTAAATTCTAAGAAAAGTCCAAAGTGACATGGCAGTGGAAGGAAGGTACACTTATTGCTGAAGACAGTAACCAAGGAAAATGAAGCAAGTACCTCAAATCAAATCAAAAAAGCATGTAAATGATGAAGAAAAAAAAGATTTTAAAAAATTCCTCATTGTGAGGGGAATAAAAACATCTGTCTGCAGATGAAACATTAACGTCTTTGAAGGACATAACTGAAATGTTTGAAAACAGTACCCCCAAAAGGCAGCAAACATATGATTCAAACTGAAACAGCAAAGCATGTAAATGATAAAAGAATTTGTGCCATCAAAACAAAAGAATACAAAATAGAACTATTCTTTTAGTGTGAAAGAAAGAACACAAAAGTCTATCGTCCAACCTAGAAAACCAATTGAATACTTCCTAATTGGCGACACATTTTTGTAATCGGCGACAAAAAATACAAGTTGGCGATTTTTCTGGCGACAGATATTCAGAAGCCAGAGCCATCCCTGAAAATGAGAAAATGAAATTGTATTCAGGTAAATTTGTAATTTACAATTATTCAGGTGAAAATCTCAGGTAAGTTTTTTGTCATTCTGAATCTGAACTGGAATTGGAAGATTGAGAACTTTCCCCACGGAAATGTTTTTTGGAGTGGTAAGCTTTGAAACAGTCTGGAACACAGAGAGGAATGTTACAGTCTGGACAATAGAATGAAGTTTGCTTCCTCTTGAAACCATCCCTTTTGTCCTTTGTCACATTACATGCCTTACAATCTCGCAAGGGACGTAACCGCTTGGCACCTTCTTGAGATGGAATATATGCTGGAAAGTGCCTGCCCGCAAGTCTATCAATAGGTTCACTTTTTCTTCCTTTATTTGCTTGGGGACAGGGGGCATTGTTAGCTGAATTTATAAGACCTTTTGCAAGTTCTTGTCTAAATGTTTGATGTATCCTGCGTTTAGTCGGATTTCCATACTTTCGGTATAATATGTACGCATTGACCAAAAGTAAATTGAAAAGATGGAAAAATAAAGTCTTCCACCATTTGATGCTCTTCCGTAACACATCATATTACTGACATATCTGATCATTCATGTCCACACCTCCCATGTATTTGCAGTAATCTATAATCAAATTTGGTTTAACGACAGGCTCATTGTTTTTGTTCATACGGTCGGTCACAACAAGTTTTGCTTCATGAAAGGTAGAAATCATGTGAACATCTCTCTTGTCATGAATTTTATTGCAAGTAAATTATCCTTCCTTCTGAAAATACCATCACCCTGCTTCAACCTTTTCACAGACTTGAATGCTTGTGGAATGTTTTTACGGTTAGTGCGAACAGTTCCACATGCATACAATATTCAGTAAATCTAACTCCTGAAATAATTCCGGACTTGAATAGTAATTATCCATGAATACTTTGTATCCTTTCATCAAGAGTCCACAAAAGGAAAGTAATCCAATGACAAGCTGTGTTGTGTGATTCAATTCCTCAGTAAGACCAAGTGGTTCACAATAAATCGAACAACTGCGAAGGATGTCAGCATCATAAATGTCAAATCCGACACAATAACCGGATTTAGCCTCACAAACTTGATATAGTTTTATCCCAAATTTATTCGGCTTCATTGGATTGTAAACCTTAAACTTAACACGTCCTTTGAAGGGACAAGTGCCTTCATCAAAGCTCAAATGTTCATCAGGGGTATAAATATCAAAAGTTTCTCTCATCATTGAAACGAATGGACGAACTTTGTAAAGACGGTCGTTGTCAGGGGCTAAATTGTTATCAACCAAATGCAAATTTGACAAATTAGCCAAAAATCTATCCTTGGCCATCATTTTTCCAAATAAAGGTGTAGCAATAATGTCATCTTTAGACCAATAAGCATCTAAATCCCCTTTTCTGGTCAAACCCATGGTTATTATCAAAGAGAAAAAGACTTTCATTTCATCCACTGACACCGGCCGCCATTTTTGTAATCGAGATTTTTCTTTCAATTGTTCATTTTCCTTCCTATTTTCAGCATATAAATTCGTTTGTTCAACTATCAGACCCCACATTTCGTTGGCAAACAATAAATTAAAAAAGTCTATGGGTTCGGGGTCCTCTTGAAGTTCAACATCAGTCCAGGAGTTCCCGAAAATGGGGCACAAATTGGAAAGCAATCTACGTTTTCCCATCCAAAATTTTCCGTCAGTTTGGATATTTATGTCTTTATCTGACTGTTCAAAGTCTATTTCATTTAATATTTCCATGCCCTCAAGTAAATCTTCAGGACCAAAGCCCTCAAAATCGCTTTCACCGTCCGATTCTTCGAAAATACGTAAGATTTCGTCATCACTATCTTCGCGATTTTCATGGCGTCCTGCAATTTTTTTCTGGAATTTTCCAAACATGTCTACGTCAATTTACTGGATAATTTTTTCATAAACTTTCCTAGGTTAAAAGCGCAAACAAGACCTAAACTACTGTGGAGGTACTTTTATTCGTGGACATCAATTTTCGTGGTATTCATAAATATCATTATTTCGTGGGTACTTAAATTCGTGGTTTCAAATTCTGTGCAGTAACACTAAAGCGAAAAATGCATTTCGTTGGGAACTTAATTTCGTGGTTTAAGCCAACCACGAAATCCACGAAAATTGAAACCCCACGAACAATAGTACTTTCACAGTATATTTACATTCGGAAATCTCGGTCTTTTCCATAGACCAAGTGAAAAGTAAAAGTGTACACAAACGACAAATGTCGCAATTAGCGGTCGGGAACAGAAACATTGGCGCGGCTTATGTCGCGTTTAGCGTCGTAAGGGTTAATCAGTATTGTTATAAGTTGACAACAATTGAACAAATAAGCAAAATCTATCTAGTGTCACATAAAGTAGAATTTTCAATATATTTTATTACATTTTCGATAATATAGAGATAACAGCACAGTATCTAAAAATTTCAAAACAGCATTTGCTGATTTGATCCTTCCATATAAGAAATACAAATACTTACCCATTCTTTATTCTGTTGAGGTGTAGGGGAAGCTCTGATAACAGATTGGGGAGACTGTAGCTTGGGGACTGGTGAACTATTATTTGAATCTGTAATAGATTAAAAAATGAAAATAAATATGAGCAAAGGCATAACATTGTACTTAATTATGCACTGTTGAATATAACATCAATTCTGATTTGTCTGATTCCACTTCAAATTTTAATGGCATTAATTACTACATTGAAAACACATGCACAGCTGTTTTATCTGGCATACAAACAGTGGAATTTTGATATATTATATTATATTTTCAATAGAAGATACTGAGATAACAGCACAGTATTTGAAAATTTCAAAACATCAATAATATTGCTGATTTGATGATTCAAAATATCTATTTACTGTCTCCACTGATTCATCACCTATATTTGTTGCATATATTGCATAATCATATGCATGTTGAGCATATTTTACAGAACTAAACCAAGTAACTACAATGAGAGACATCGGTCGGTTATCTCCCTGTACCAAGTTAGTTACATATGGTTTAAGTGGAGATAATTTTAATTTCTCCAATTTCTAGCAAATTTTAACACCTCCTGATAGATTAGTTATCGAAATGATAAACAACATTTGTGTAAATTTGATCTCAGTTGGCGATTGGTCATTCATGTAAATGTCTCGTGTCAGTTTCTAGAAATAGTGTAACCGGATGTTGATGAATTTAACACCTGCAAAATTATCTAGCGAAATGGTTTTTGCATTTTTATGACTAGGATAACTCAATTTATTGATAATATGACATTTTAATCAAAAATATTATACTCAACATCCCTTTCAATGAATGGCGCAATGATACACATAGCAATAATGATAGCAACAAAATGGCACCATATTTGAGACTTGAGACTACAAAGAGCGCTTTACTTCAAATAAATTGAGTAGGAGTTAGAGAAAAAATCTGTTTTCCGATTTATTATGATTATTTCTCACATCTCGATAGATAAATGTTCACATTTTAAAGTTCTAGGTAAACCTCGAACATTAAAATGTAATGATTTAACTATCTCGATGTGAGAAATATACGTAATAAACTGGAAACAATGTGAGAGACTATATATGGATAACAAAAGAAGGTATTGATATGATTATTGTAATTACCTTCTCTTTGAACCATACAAAACTAACTTGGTACAGAGAGATAACCTGCCGATGTATCTCATTCTCTCAATTTTTTTGTTTGTTACTTTAACAATAAGTGAATATTTAATCCACAGTAACAACCAAAGCATTAATGAAATGAAAGTGAGAAATTCATGGATGTTATAATAGAGTATAGTCAAACTTGCCTTAGCGGTCGCCTTGAATAAGCAGCCACCTCATTTTAAAGGTCACCTTTTATAGTTCCCTTTGTAGTATATTTTATATTAAACGAACCTGATTTAAAAGGCCACCTTTCTTAAAAGGCCAGTTTGACTCCTTCCCAAAAGTTTCACTGTATTTCATTCATTTGGACTGAATATACATTTTTTTTTACCTTTACTTGTAAAATATCACATTTTTTCATAATAAATCTAATTATTTGATTAATTCATCTGCTAGTTCTTAGGAAACTAAATTCATGCAATGTTTCTCGGCATGTTTATCATATTTTATTTACCAATTATTGCTTTTCAAACATGTATCTCTATTCTATGTTTGTAAGCACATGGTGTCAAATGGGTATGTTATTTTGATAGTTTGATATTTAAAACATACAAGGAGTATTGTCTTAGATGGTTATAGGTACCAACATGTTTCTCCAACATACAAGTACATGTATACTTACTATTTAAACGTAAATTTGATGTCTTATTATTTTCATTCTTTTCCTCTAACCTTGATTGGGCTTCATCATTCTATTATTGTAAAATAAGAAAACAAATTGTTGAAATTATTGAATTCTCAATATAAACTGAGGAAACTTTTCAAAACTTATAAATTTGTAAGAAATTAGAGTGGTCAATCTTGAACACATGATGAACCTGCCAATCATAAAGCTGAACTTCGATTACAATGAAGCACAATAACTTTTGATCATGTAATATGAATCACTTGAATGAAACAAAATCAATTTGCAGATTACAGTTCATTATAGGAATAAAAGTAATTTTGGAGGAGTTTATCGATGTGTAAACACGGCCGACTCACTCACAAACTAAATAAAGTCTGAAGGACTTTATGTAGAGTTTGTGAGTGAAAGGCCGCGTTTACACATCCATAAACTCCTCCAAAATTACTTTTATTTCCTATAATTCCAATCCTTTGAACTTTGACCAATGTTGTCATTGATTTTTACGTCACCATATACTGCACTATTTTACGTCTCAGTGTATTAATGGGCAAGAAAAGTTTATCGAGAAATAACTTTTTTGTTGTTCATGACGTTGACCAATGAAATTGAACGTTGCATTACCAATTGGAATTATAAACTATTATAAAAATAAAATTAAAAATTAAATCTGTATGGCACTTATTAATGATGTATAAATATTGTTTAATGTTTCAAAGTAATATCACTTGCAATTAAGGCTACATTAAAGAATTATACTGTTCAATGTCATTATTTTTTGCATTATTTACTTATTTCACTGTCATTTTCCCATATCGATAATTGATCATTAGACCACAGTCTCATGAATTTTGTTCAAATATTCGAACGGTATTAATGTGACAGTGGTTAGACTTACTGTTGTCTTGTTTCCATGTTCAGAATTCCATTTATCACTAGCTAATTCAAATGCCTTGGATACTGTTAATGTTACAGCCTGTGCCTAAAAAACAACACCGTATAGTAGTAGTTGTGCTGAATTTCTAAGTACCATCTGCACCATTCCCTTAATTAATCTTTAATGGTCTACCATTATAAAGTGATATTTCTATATGTTATTCTAGCTACTTTTAAATCATTTGCGACTCATCAGTTTGCCACAGTAATTTTGACTCTACAGTCAAAGTCTACAGTCAAAGTTCGATGGCTCGAACACCAAAGGAACCAATGAAAACAGTTTGAGCTTGAAGAGTGTTGGGAATTTTTTAGGCTAAGCTAAGTTTCCTCTTCAAGAAAGGGACAACAAAAAGGGTTGAGACATTTATGGTGTTCCAGCTGTTGCAGTTAGTCATCAAGATAAATTGTATATTACTGTGGAAGTACTTTTATTCGTGGACATCAATCTTTGTGGTTTTCATATATATATCACTATTTCGTTGGTACTTAAATTCGGTTTCGAATTCTATGTGTTAAAATGCTTGGGAAAAATGCATTTTGTTTGGATTTTAATTTCGTGGTTTAAGTGAACCACGAAATCCACGAAAATTGGATCCCCACGAAAAATAGTACTTTCACAGTACTAGGAAAAGTGCTTACAACAAAATATGTATTACAAAGGACTTTATACAAACCAAATAAGGAAAAGGCAAGAAATAAATATCTTTTTTTCTTCTTTTGAAAATGAATACAGTTGGAAGCTTACTTCAGGAACATTATACAGTTTATGAAGGAATCCTATGTACGTTAAACTTACAATTTTTTTCTTGGCACACAAAAAGGCATGGCACTCCATAGTTTCATTTATACAATTTCTTGCCATAAAAGCAAAGACTTTTTCATGGTTTTTATCAGCAGAACAAAATGATATCCTGTAAGTAAATAAATACCCAGTAATTATCTTATTTTCAAAACAACGGGTCTAGTTCTTAGTATTCTTCTAGATCTATACTCAGGGGACATATTCTATGAGTTTATAATCTAATACACTACTGTCATTATAAGTTCTGATTACTTATATAGTACATACATTGAAATACCAGTTATACTTTTCTACTGTCAAGTGTCAAGCTCCTCTAAAACTTCAGCTATATCATGGCAAGAATATACATGTATTATAAAAGACGAGATCTAACATGGCCTAGTGCTGCATTGGATTTTTTTTTAGGTGCCAACAAACATGGTTCTGTGTACGACATTAACTTACACAGATTCATTTCAATTCTGAGCACATTAGATTTTGTTTTCTCCCTTAATGCTGGACACCTAGCAGAAAGGCTGAAATTTTAAAGTCTTTGGTTTTTACCAAGTCAATTACCAACCAAAGACCTTCGACATTTCCAGGGTTTGACACTCACTTATCATCTTGCTAGACAAAATTGACTACAAAATGCCTTAATTTACTAGTCCTCCAATAATTTTATAAGCCTGAATAAATATAATTTTGAAATTTTCCTAGCTCAAACTAAAGGACTAAAAAAATGACAGAATGTAGCAGTTCCATCCACAAATTTACTAGCCTTGTGCTCCTGTTAATGCCTGCACATGCTGCATAGCCTCCACAGAGAAAGATTGAAATTACCAACAGGTGTCTCAAAGTCCTAGATTCTATTAAAGTGATAATCTTTCATATAAAGGGTCTAAAAACTAAAGCCAAAATGATCTATAATTATGACAAGACAGCCTAGCTCCCGCTTTCTTAATAGTTTCCTTTTTGTTAGCTTCTTTTGTTGTGATCTTATTACTTATAACTTTATAAACCAACCTGAATATGCTACATTCAGCAACCATTTCTTTTGAAGCCAGATCTTTTACTGTGATACCTTTTGGGGATGCTGTAAGAGTCACTTTCCTAAGTTTACTTTTAGCTGCTTTTGCCTGAAATAAACATGCATACTACTAGAGCCAAATATATGATATATAGACAGTAACTCTGCTTTTCTAAGTCACACTGGTTACCATAATAAACTCCCTGAATGATTTGATGTCACAGTGGAAAATGCCTAAAGTTTTACTGTCTTTCAGTCTGATCGTTGTAATTAACAAAAGAAATAGATTCTTACATTCAACCAAGATCCATATATCTACCACCCTTCGAGAAATTTCATGTCTTTGATCCTGGTTTCACTCAAGAAAAGACCTAATTTCTTACACTCGTGGATGGTCTTTAATATGGTCTCATATAAAAACCTATTAATCTTTTATTTTAATCAAATGTTAGTACCTAATTTCTTCATTTAATACCAATGAAATTTCTGGAAACCAATATTGTGTGAGAAAATCACAACTTCTGATAGGATGTTTACCCATGCAAGACAGCTTCATGCAACCCTGTATTACATGGAAAACCACCTTTTACGGATCCATAGGATATACTACACTTGTTTAAGATATTCTACATCTTTTAGTCTTGTTTTTCAATACTCATCTCAATAAAAGACAAATTCATGAAAGAAATCTTTCTTGAATGTGATCCAATGAAAGAACACATCAATCATTTTCAAAGCTACAAATTCTAAGCTATTCTGCTAAGTTCCTGGATTAAACAATGAAAGGATATGAAGTAAATGTATATGATACAAAGTCTCTACAAATATATGGAAAATCCATGCAAAGGAACAATGCTCTTATTGCTGTTCTTCATCTTGGAGTCTATTTTGGATAAGATGCAGACATACCAGAACAATTTGGCTTTCACTGGGTTGGTAGTTTCAAAGGTCCCTGAATTGAAAAATTTAAGCCTAATACTTAATGGACAAATGATAAATGCAAAGACAAGACAAATGCCCTCCCTGGCTAAATCAAGGTATCGGTAAGCTAAAATACAAGAGCTGTCTATCTCAAAAGAATGGTGACAAAATATGATTTTCAATTTTTGTTTTATATAAATTATTGAATCTTTCTGAAAAGTCAAATACTCTACATCTTTATTAATCTTTTCATTTTGGATAGCTTTGTATGTTGTATCAAGATTGAGACACAATTTCAGTTGTACAGTGGAACTCCCGAAAAAAACCGGATCCCACTAAAGCAAACGATATGTTTCGGTTTGGAATTTTTACCTATATGAATAAGTTAAAATTTCCTCTGAAAACCAGCTCCCTCTGTAAAGCAAACGATATGTTTCGGTTCGGAATTTTTACCTATATGAATAAGTTAAAATTTCCTCTGAAAACTGGTCCCTTTAAATTCTGAATTCCAGCCATATAGATCGTTCCCAGACGTATATTTTCTTTTAAAATTCAACTCTGAAAACCGGACGACTATTTCCGTGGACAATGAAAATGACCAAGTTTATTCAACTTTTCATATACCTTTTGCCATCTTCATTGATAGATTACTATATTTGAGCAGATTACCGACAATATTGATCGAAATTTACAATAATGCGAAGAAATATACTGAAATAATTAAGTCACAGCCTAAACTGACCTTACAGATCATATATCACACGTCTGGTATTACAGTTCTGATTGCAAAAAGACCGGATGTCAGAACTTCCAAAAACCGTTACCTCTTAAAACCGGCTGATTTCTTTGGTCCCGACGACGTAGCCCGTATTCGAAGGTTGCACTGTATACCTAACAATTCTCATTACTTCAAAAAATTAAACACACAGTAAGACCTGAAAATACCCAGAACATATAAATATCCACAAAATGGAAAGTGCACATGTTCAAAGTGTATAGAAAGGTCCCACAAGGTTTAACACTATCTAAAGCTGTTAACTGGTTTTCATGTACAACTCATAAATTTCAGGGATGCCATTACTTTGATGTCTCCAAATTCAAGGATTTTTCCAGGACTTTTCAAGGATATTTTGGCCATTTTCTAGGACCAAAATAGTCGAAAAAATTCTAAGCTGGGATAATTATTTTCCAGAATTTATTTACATATCACCAATGGATATGAAATTTAATAAATTCCAGGGTTTTTCAAGGATATTTCCAAATATTTAAAAAATCAAGGTCTTTTCAAGGCCCTTGAAACCAAAAATGAAATTAAAAGGTTTTTCCAGTTTTCCAAGATGTGTGGCAACCCTGCATAATTATTAAAGGGTCATAGATTTCTCAACTAGTTGACCAAAAAGCCGATTCTATTTAGAACATCACAATATCTAAATTTTGTAAATTTTGTTGAAAACTTAAAGGAGTATCTCCCTCATGCAAAGTTCTGTCCTTACATCATATTGGTTATTTGTTCTCTATCAGTTTTTAAACTTCTTCGAGTTTATGGTTTTCCAAACGTTTAGATTGTATCTGCACTGAAGAGACATAAGTTGTCAAAACTGGGTCGATGCCACT
>MJUU01063958.1:14560-40044 GCA_002080025.1 Modiolus philippinarum
GGGGGGAGTTTTTGACAATTTTTGCATGGTTGTCTGGAGAAAAGGTAGGTTTGCACATTATTCAAACGCAATAATGTAATAATGCTATATACCATGGAACCCAGCAATGAATAGGCTACACGATGGTCAACAGAATAAAGATCCACACACTATAGTTTCTTCGAACACTTCGACATAATTTCAAACTTTAAGGTGAAAAACAATAATTTCTTAAATATTACCTTTCCAACATGTATATGAATGTTTTTACTTGTTCATATATAATTAAAAATGCAATTTCACCAAGACTTTGTCACTCAAAAATATGTGATATCAGCGTTGCTCGAATATTTTACATTTTTTATATGTGTGACCGGGGGGAAAGTCATATATCTTAGCTGGGGGAAAGCAGTGGTTAAAGATTTTTCTTTCTTTCTAGTAATAATATGTTTTCGTGACATATTTTGCTGTGTCTTTGATGCTAAAACCTTTTTTCAAACGTGTATTGACTTCATTTGTCGCTTGTGCGGTCACACATACAAAAAGTGTGAAATATTCGAGCAACGCTGATATCACATATTTTTGGGAGATAAAGTATTGGTGAAATTGCATTTTTAATTATATATGAACAAGTAAAACCATTCATATACAAGTTGGAAAGGTAAAATTTGAGAAAATACCGTTTTTCACCTTAAAGTTTTAAATTATGTCGAAGTGTTCAAAGAAACTATAGTGTATTGATCTTTATTCTGTTGACCATCGTTTAGCCTACTCATTGCTGGGTTCTGTGGTATATAGCATTATTACATTATTGCATTTGAATAACGTGCAAACTTACCTTTTCTCCAGACAGCCATGCAAAAATTGTCAAAAACTTTCCCCCCTAAGCACATATGCTTTCCCCCCCAACATCTGCTGGTACATTGTGAACAGGATAAATGATAGTCACTTAAGCATGCAATGTAGGTCATAAAAGGAAATGTACATTTACAACTAATTGTTGGTGCTTAGGGCAATACTCATAAGGGTGACCGTGAATGTTATGAGACAATATTATGAAGATATCATTTATAATTGCTGAGCAATGGACCTAAATATAGAACGTAGCCAAAGTCACTCAAGTGTGAAATGTAGGTCATGGACACCTAATTGTTGGTGCTTTATGTAGTACTCATAAAGATGAATATTGTAATGCCATATCATAAAGATATCATGTATAGTTGATGAAAAATGGATCTAATTGCAAAATTTGACCAAAGTCACTCAACCATGAAAAGTAGGTCATGGACACATCATTGTTGATGCCTCAGGTAGTTCTCATAAAGTTGAATGCTGCTATGAAATATCATACAGATATCATTTATAGTTGTTGAGAAAATGGACCTCAATGCAAAATTTAACCTAAGTCACTAAACCATGAAATGTAGGTCATGAACACTTAAATTGTTGGTGCTTTGGTAAGTACTCATAGAAGTGAATATTATGAGGCAATATTATAAAGTTATTTTGTATAGTTGCTGAGGAATGTAACTAAACGCAAAATTAAACCAAAGTCACTCAAGTGTGAAATGTAGGTCATGGACACCTAATTGTTAGTGTTTTGTGTATTACTCATTAAGATGAATGTTATGATGCAATATCTTATTGGTATCATGTTTAGTTGATGAGAAAGAACCTAAACGCTAAATTTAACCAAAGTCACTCAAGTGTGAAATGTAGGTCATGGACACCTTATTGTTAGTGCTTTGGGTATTACTCATTAAGATGAATGTTATGATGCAATATCTTAATGGCATCATGTTTAGTTGATGGGAAATGGACCTAAACGCCAAATTTAACAAAAGTCACTCAAGTGTGAAATGTAGGTCATGGACACCCAATTGTTAGTGCTTTGGGTAGTACAATGTACTCATTAAGGTGACTTTTATGATAAATATCATAATGATATCATGTATAGTGGATGAAAATGGACCTAAATGCAAAATTTAATCAAAGTCACTCTAGTATGAAATGTAGGTCATGGACACCTAATTATTAGTGCTTTGGGTACTACTCTTGAGGTGAATGTTATGATGCAATTTCATAATGGCATCATGTACAGTTGATGAGAAATGGACCTAAACGCAAAATTTAACCTAAGTCATTCAACCATGAAATGTAGGTCATGGACATCTAATTATTGGTAAATTGGGTTGTACTCATAGAGGTGAATGTTGTGAACACTATGGACCAAAACGCAAAGTGGGACGTACATAAGTATGAACGGACAAGGGTAAATCTATATGCCCCTAGCTTCCACTTTCATGGTCAGACAAAAAGGGAATCCATATCCATAACAGGAAAAGGGAAAACAATCCATAACCCTTTTCAAAAGGTATAGGAATCCATTACTCTTTTGGAAAGGTTAATAATCCATATCCCTAAAATACATCTACAAAGCTTGTTAGTTGGGGCATTAAACCATCATGTTAATTTCGAAAAGAAGAAAAATACTTAAATGACAAAAGGGCTAGTCATAACATAGAATAATATGAAGGTCAGATAATGAGCCAAGAATATTAGGGAAGGCAATGACATACATGACATAGTAAGGCAAATAATTGGCCATTCAAAATATTTAATACTTACACCAAAACCAAATACCAGTGGAAAATAAACACAATTTATCACATATCTATATGCAAATTGTACCATTCTGCAAATGTATTTAACCAGATGAGTATCTGATTGATATCCGTGTCTGGGGCGGATAACTGATATCTGCCCTGTTTAGATGACGTCATTTAGCAATGTAAACAAAATATGGCTGAAGCTGAAGTTTATTTTCGGTTAAGAAGTGTTTCTGAAAATGAACGTCAACATTTGACAGATTGTTGAAGTCGTGAATAATGGAAACTCTAAAGGGAAAACCAATCATGATGCTAAAATTTTCAAACAGTTTCTTCAGTCCGTAGGTGAACTCCGTAAGATTTTGTGAATTTGACATTGTTGGCAAAATTCTTTTTAATGGTTAGAACAAAAAAAAAGATTTTGAACCCCACACAATCCATTCAATTCAAATCTCTCTCAACAGAGCGTGACAAAAATGTTGCAACAGTTGAAATTAACCTTTGTGCATGCATTTTCAGGAATACTTCTTATAGAGAACTAACCTTGCTACGCAGCCATTGTCTGATTGTGAATTTACAAATATCTATATCGACCGGCAGATTCAGCTTTCGAAATGGGTTCCTAATTCAAGAAAAGGAGGGGGGGGGTTTCAAGTCATTTTCTTTCTCTTCTTTTTGTGAATTTCCCCTAAATTCTGCTCGAAATTGTAAAAACAAAATCACAATGTTGCTGGTTTTTTTATAGTTTGCATCATTCCTCATTCCATTCAGTAAGCAGGAATGGACTTTAACCATTTTACCTAACCATATTGCTTATGCATAAAATGTAGGTCAGAAACAGCATCCAAAGCATACATTAAGTAATAATCCCAAAAGGCATCATAAATACCAAATGCATGATTCATATGGGACATGTCAGTAAGCAAGAATGGACTTAAACCATCTTACCTAACCAAATCACTCTTGCGTAAAATGTAGGTCAGAGACAGCATCAGAAGTATGCATTATAGTTGTAATCCCAAAATGCAACATACAGTCTGTGCTCAAAAGTATTTCCACAAACCTTGACATGTAGTTTCTTACAGTTAATTTGAAATAATTTTCTGATCTGTAGTCACTCTTTTTTATGATTTAAATTTGAATCAAAATATTTGACATCATATTTTACATAGATATATAGTAAATTATATAACATCATTTTTTTTTCTATTTATGTTTAAATTGTGACAGTTAGAAAACTACAGATCATAAAATTATTTCAAAATTGCTGTGAGACACTACATGTCAAGCTCTTTTTATCAATTCAAATTTCATGAAATGAAATGAATTCTATAGAATTTTTTAAACGGAGACCATGTTAACAAGAAATGCACAGGTAAATTTTACTTGTGGAAATACTTTTGAGCACTGAGTGTACATACCTATATGGATGATGTTGGCAATGTTAGAAAGGGGCAATGGACTATAACCATTCTACATGTCTACCTTACCAAGTCACTCAATGACTCGTGCATGAAATGTAGGTCAGAGATAGCATCTGAAGTATGCAGTTCAATCGCCAATCCCAAATGCATCAAACAATTGAACAATTGAAATGCCTCATACATACAAATATGGCTGATGTGGGACATTTCAGTATGATTAAGCAGGAATGGTAACCATTCTTCCTAACCGGATGCAAACACTAAGGCTGATGCTAGGAGTATCACACTTTGAGAGGTGAGCTAAAAAAAATTTTGTATAAGAAATATATAATTTGAAGTTTTTAGTTGTGTTATTAATTTTTTTGCAGGTTATGACTTCATTTGAAGATTTGTCTGATTATGACAGCTTGTGTGTAAGAGTAACATTGTTGTTGAAAGCTGCAAAGGATTACTAATTACAATCGTGAGTTACATATTTAATTAAACAAATTTGAGCATCAAATTTGAAATTTTCAGAGAGCAATCATTTCTTTCTTACTCAACCAAAGTATAACTAGTTTATGCCATCATGGTCATAGTGATTGTATTGTCCTAAAGTCAAATAAAGATGCTAAAATAAAACAAACATAGGTAATCAACGATTACAAAGTTCGCCTCGTTATGGCACATGGACACAGAAACCCAATTTCGCCAGGGTGCTCATTATCATCCCTTATACAAAGGCTAAATGATCTTACCATGTACAGTTATGGAGACCTGAATTCCGACATAAACGGAAAAGTGACCTAATTTTGCCTGGATGCTGACCTACTGCCAAAGATGCATGCACATGCAAGGTTAGATGATCTTACCATGTACAGTTACTTAAATCTGAACTCGGACGCAAACTTGAATGTAAGTCAATCATGCGGAAAATATAGGTCAAAGTGACCTAATTTTGCCTGCATGCTGACCTACCCCCAAAGATGCATGCACATGCAAGGTTAGATGATCCTACCATGTACAGTTACTTAGATCTGAACTCGGACGCAAACTTGAATGTAAGGCAATCATGTGGAAAAAATAGGTCAAAGTGACCTTATTTGGCCTGGATGCTGACCTACCCCCAAAGATGCATGCACATGCAAGGTTAGATGATCCTACCATGTACAGTTGCTTAGATCTGAACTCGGACGTAAACTTGAATGTAAGTCATTCATGCGGAAAATATAGGTCAAAGTGACCTATAATTTTGCCTGGATGCTGACCTACCACCAAAAATGCATGTACATGCAAGGTTAGATGATCCTACCATGAACAGTTCCTTAGATCTGAACTCGGACATAAACTTGAATGTAAGTCGATCATGCGGAAAATATAGGTCAAAGTGACCTAATTTTGCCTGGATGCTGACCTACCCCCAAAGATGCATGCACATGCAAGGTTAGATGATCCTACCATGTACAGTTACTGAGATATCAACTCGGACCTAAAATTAAATGAAAGCCAGTCAAGCGGAAAATATAGGTCAAAGAGACCTAATTTTCTTAGAGGCTGTGAGATAGCCCAAGATGCATCTGCACACAAACTTTGATGACCCTACCCTTCATAGTTGCAGAGATATATGCCCAAATGCGGACGCGGACGTAGATGTAGACGCCGGGGGTACAACAATAGTCCCCCTCAACTTCGTTGAGGCGAACTAAAAAGGTGGATTTGCACCTCCCTTTAATAGTTTTCTGGTATGCCTGGAGGTGTTTCACGCATCAAACCCCATTGAGCAGTTCTTGGCAGGTATATAAAAATATACAAGGATTGTAGCCGCTAAGTTCAATTGTTCCATTAAAATATTAAAAAAAAAAATTATTTCATGCAGTATGAAGTATTTTTAATTATTTACTTGTTTATTAAGTTGAAAACAAAATTACAATTACATTTTAAATTATGCTATGTTCTGAACATGCATCAGGGATAGGCCACAGGGACTGGCCTTGTTAGAAAATTTTTTATTTACTACCGTATAGCGTGTAACTTTCGCGTATTTTCGTGGATACATGTAGACTTATATATTCCCCAAATATTTTACGTATTCTTGGGATATATATTGGATCTTTGACAATCCATGAAAATTTAAAACGCTAAAATTTTTGGCATACATTTTCCACTCAAATCCGCTAAATTTTTGACCCGCAAAAATAACCTGCTATACAGACCGGTATCCATGCATAAAGTTTGTGTAAATTTGTGAATAGTAAATTTTGGTAATAAGTAACAAGGCCTTGTGGCTAGGCTAATGTTTAAAGCAGTTCGTGAAAAATAATTGACTATACCGTTTTCCTCGTATCAAGTGCCCCTGCCGCTATAAGCCCCCACCATTCATTTCATTTGAAATCCTTAAGCACCCCCTCAAAATTCCAACTAGAAACCGAAATTTCCATATTTATTTCATACATTTTCTGTCATTGATTTGTTTTTCATCAATTCCATTTGAAAAATGTAGCTGTAAAATGTACTAAAAATGTCCTACATTTCAGCAGAGAAATGCTTAAAAATACGACGATTTACAGGTAAATCTACAGCGACACTGAAATTGTAAGAAATGTGAATAGTGTTTCCTGCAGCAGATTTTGGCGTGCAGTGACGCCCTGCCGTTTTTTATTGACGCCCTGCCCTTTTTTATTTTCATTTTTGGCACCCTGCCCTTTTTCAATATCTGTGCCTTGACGCCCTGCCGTAAATAACTAGAACTGGTTTTTCTTTTGAAAATGGTCAAAAATTGAAGTATAATGTTCATTTCCTTTGTCAGTTTATCTATCTGTTCAAAACAATACTTTAATTATGCCTGTCATACTAATTAAAGGATTAGTTCAATCGTAAACAAACACTGTCGGCACTTTTGTTTACCTGACTTATAAATTACTACCTGTCAATCAGAGATAAACTGCTTACCTGTATGACAATTTTATGTCAATTTCTCATAATCATTATTCTTTGAGACTTAAAATCTTTCTTTCAGAAAAATTTTCATAACAAACTCTCCATTAATTGCAATGAAAAAAACGAATTTAAAAAAAATTTTTTTGCAGATCATGTTTTTTGAGAAGTGAGTTATTTCCCTTTAAAGTTTGCCTTTAACTTGTGGGATTTTATTTTTTATAATTTTATTTACACCTACATTTGTATTAATCAATTAAATGGAAAAATAATTTGGTTTCAAATTAAAAAGCTTAAAAAAGTTTTTAAGCATCTTTTATTTGTTACTTTGCAAAACAATTTTTATAAAATTAGGTAAATATATAAAGTTTGGCTCTTAGTCAAATTAGCATTTTAGCAATCCAGTATTCTTCAAATCATGTTTAATCACTCACAATGGTGTTAAAGCCCAAGAAGCAGTGATTTAGCTGGCACTCGTCACTTTCCCCATTGACGAATCTTTTTTGGAAGTGGTGAGTTTTTTGAGCCTGCAATTCGTCACTTCAAATTTCGAAAAAATCTCCAAATATTAAAGTATTATGTCCTTAATCTTTGTCACTGTAATCTAATTGTCCAAACTGACACTTTAATTACACCTGTAATGCTAATTAAAAGATTAGTTCAGTTGTAAACAAACACCGTCAGTGATTTGTTTACCTGTGTTCCTGGACTGTTATCATTAATTACCGGTCAATCAGAGGTAACCTGCTCACCTGTTTGGCAATTAACTATCAGTTGTTTAAAATTATTAATGTTTTGAACATTTAAATTTTTCTTTCAGCAGAATTTTCGTAATTAACAGGTCAAACTTCCCCTTTGAATTTTTGTTAAAAGATCACGTTTTTTGAAAGTTGGGTTATTTCCCTTTAATCATGTCTTTAAAATGAATTTATTTTTTTAGAATTGAACCTATGCTGATATTTGCTCTAATAATTATAACAGAAAATTCCTATTTTACCACTATTAAAGCTTAAAAAGTGTTTATAAACAACATTTTTTTGATATTTTGCAAAATAATTTCTTTTATAATACAAATTTATAGAAAGTTTTATGTGTAATAAGTTATAGTTAAAGAACAATTACACTACCATTACCTCTTTCAATATTACAAGAGGTAAGATGTCACTCCAAATATTTGAATAAATTAAATTCAAATACAAAGCTAAAATTTTTTTAAATGTAATAGGAACCAGAAAGAGCATTATTATTCTGGAACAATGATGTGCATATTTAAATACAACCAAATACAGAAAAATAATAAATCAAATCAAAATCTCATACTACACATTGTGCCGCGAAATTTATACGCAAAAGTGACTAATAGTCTCAAAATCCTAGCTAAATCCCTGAAGAAGGGGAACATCTTACAAAACTATATCTGAGAACTTGTAGAATCATCAATGATACTATCTTACAATTGACCTCTTTAAAGGATGCTATCTTTAAAATGTCTATAACACTTGGTCAGTCATTATGTATCAGCAGGGGTCCATTTACACATCTTTTTTACATGCTGCAGGTGTATTGTACTGTGCTTTCTTTGATATTGCAGACATCAGCTGTATATTTATTAAGTAAATATGTAATGTTTACTACATTGCGAAAATGGGCATTCACTATAAAGGTGCCCTAATAGTGTAATCGATCACGCTATATGTGCCCTAAAGGGAGAAGATTACCATGCCCTTTTCAAAAGCTGCAGGAAACACTAGTGAATGTTTCAAATCCATGTTATACTGATCCCAGGAAAAATATATTTATATTTTACAATGTAATTATTTATGATAAATATTGGTACATAAAGCCTTTCTTTATTTCAATTGGCATCTGATAGTTAGGGAAGTTAATTATGCATGGTCAAACATCTTTCCACGCACTTGAAATTTTGAGCCTTCAAAAATTTCTGGGGAGAACACTGACTTATTTCACTAAAAATGTAAGTCAATTAACTTGTATGCCAACAATCCTTGAACACAAGGATTGTAAACAATCCTTGGATAAAAATTTTATCCAAGGATTGTTGGTTATTTCGAAATTTTGTAGTTTTCAGTGACTGAAGATGTATTTGATGATTAATCATTTTCATCTTTGAAAAAATGATTTTGTGACACAAAATAAATGTTTTAAAACACTAATTGATATTTTTTTGACATTTATGATAGATATGGCTTCCATTGTTTGTGATTGTTAGGGATTATCACAGCTTGGGTTTTGGTATGAAATTTATTATTTGTAATTGCAATTCATGTTGTTTGATTTACTTTAAGGCCTATAAATATAAATATACCCAGTGACTGCTGAAACAACAAATATTTGATTTGCATTAATATATATATAAATTCTCTCTATTTTTACATGTATAATAAGTAAGAATATAATAAAAGTCAGCATATTCTATTTGCTGTACTTGTTTGACTCAGAGACAGGTACCCTTACTCAAAACATACAGTCTTGCTGGGCAAAGACAAAATATAAGTTCAGAGTTATGAAAGGCATACAATCAGCATGATCAGATGCACTTCAAATGTACCTTGATGAGATAATGTGGCATGACTGGTGGGGAAACTACAGAAGATGCATTCAACATCATATGCCAGCAGATAGAAGATGAATACCCAGTCTAAATCTTTTAAGGATCATTACTGCAGTAATACACAACAAACCCTTTTAAGGACTACTAAACCATTTCAAAAAGATCCTTTGTTGATGTTATCAGTTCTTAAATTAAAATTTAATTTGTGTATCATGTTATACATTGATACATATGCTCATATTTCCTATTCACACCTACATGTATTCCAAGCCAAGCTTCTGGTATTAATTAACAAAGTTCAAACAATTATAAAAACACACCCCAAGCCAAGAAAAATTCTAAAATTTTCTATTTTTTTCCACAATTTCTCAATATAACTTCAAAAAAGTTCAAAACAAATTGATAAAATCAATTTTTAACATTTCATAAAGTATTAAATCATCACAATAATGCAATTCATAGAAATATTCTGAACAATCCTTAGACAATCCTTGGATAGAATCCTTGGATAAAATTTTTATCCAAGGATTGTTAACAATCCTTGTGTTCAAGGATTGTTGGCATACAAGTTAATTGATCCTAACCCCCTAACATTGATTTTATTCAATATTTAGCTAGGCTATGGAATAGCCTAGCTATATAGGCAGTTCTTGGGGGGAAGTGAGGAGTACGCTTGCGTAGTGAGGAGAACGCATGCGGAGAATACTATTGACCAATAGGAATTTCAAATTCTCGAAATCAAAATGGCGTCCAGTTTCGTCCTGATAAAACTGGGCGGGGTTTAATTTTTCTGTTTCCTTGTGGAAGTTGAAAAGTATTATAAGCATTTACTATAGGTGGTACTGGGAACAGGTGTTTTAGAGGATGATGGGATTGGTATTGCAATATAGCTTAGCCAGATTTGTAAATATAGAAATGATGAAAAGAATAAGAACAGCAATGTATAAATTTAAATCCAGAAGTTAATAAATAAAGATGAGGTATTGTGCAATAATCAATAATATACACATGTACAAATATTCAATTGTGTTAAACAAAGCGTAATTGTGGTTTGTGGAGATACTTAAAGGCAATGGAGAACGAAAGGTGGAAAGAGATAGAATTGCGTTTTTTTGCGGAAGAATAAAGAGCTAACGGTGTTTAAAAGGTTTATGTTTCGAAGCAAAGTACATGTACACGAGAAAGAATTTAATGCAAGAGATGAGAGGTTGAAAGAAATGTTAAAAGGACAGAAGCATAATGTGTGTAAAACGTGTAACTCTTATGTGTGTAAGGAGGCTATACCTCCTCAAGCAATGATAAATAATTTAGAAATGGATAAAGCTCCTTTTGAAGAATTAAATTCGCTAGAACATTTAATTTCTCCAGTATTACCATTTTACAAAATTGTGATTTTACCTAAGAGTGATCAGCGAGCTGTACATGGTCCAGTTGTGTGTGTAGAATCCGACATGACAAATAACGAAAAGTATTGATTCGAGTATACAAATACATCATGAGCCACCACACCCTTGTCAATCAAACACGCAATTTTCTATCGAAGGCTATTCCATAGCCTAGCGTATCGTTTTTATTTAATAAAACCATTATCAGATTTATATCATCAACTTATGTTTATAAAGTCCCCTCGTGTTTACTAGTTAGTGTACAATTAATAACAATTCTGGAACAACAATCCTTGCATCGATTGTTCAATTAATTAGCATTATTTAGAATTTTAACAATTCTGGAACAATTCTGGTACAACAATTCTGGTATTCCAGAATTGTGATCGCCAAATACAGGAGATCCGAAATAAACGTAAATACCACGATATAATGGACCGTACGATATGATGAGAACATACTACATGTGGTATCAAAAATGATGTGAACGAAATGAAATGAACAAGACATTCGCACGGCAATCTGTTCGTTCCGTTAAGAATGAATATGGATGATGCACATTTCACCTTGTTTATTGTTGACAACATATCGACCAACTTACCATGGTTTACCATGTAAACATGCCTTAAATGTACACAAAGACTAAAACGTTGTCTATCCCTCGTGTATACCGGAAATTGCCATTACCAGTGCTTCTAGGTTTTTCTTTCTCTCCAAAAAGTATCGAAGAAGAGAGAAATTGGCCAATCAGATAAGAGGACACATCAAACCAATTAAAATGCTGATATCAAATATTTCACGGATAGCGCCATCTACCAGCAAATATGAACATGAATGAATCAGACATAAAATAGTCCCTATGTCGCGACGTATTTATTTCTAAATATACGGAAGCAATCATAAAATTACACTAATTATTTCAATTGCCAGATCATTTTTCACGATAATATTCTGTTTTAAATACAATTAATGGCCGTTTAGTGGTCAAGATTTCAACATTCTACGTCATAAAAATCTGATTATGAAAACCACGTGGTCTGTAATCGCGCACTGTTCAGTCCAGTCGCTCGTCACTTTACGTCACGACACTGGAGAGAGACTTCCCAGATGCCAGTGCGGTGTAGATATCCGTACAATTGCAATGTATGGAAGTCCGCCATACTGGTGGGACAACATCAGTCATTCAGCTGGCTGAAATCCTTTATATTGGGGGCTTTTTGGCATCCCAATGCAGTGCACTCCGCACGAATTAAAGGAGAAGTTGCTGAAAGGCCTAGATGAGGAAAATAATGTAAGAAATTGAATGGGATAATTGGAATATAAAATTGTCCCATGGTGAATTTGTGCATGGCTCCCATTTTGTGTGAAATCCATCTCGCAGTTAACAATATTCCTCAATGTTGTGTAATTCCAAATGTATTGTTGTGAACTGAAATTGAGATCTTAAAAAAGTAATTGGCGAGTTGAACGAAAATAATTTTTATTTAAAAGCAATTAAATTGTCTATTGTTTGGGAATTAATTTATCGACTTTGTTTATTGATTGCACAACTGTTGATGTGAATATTGCTGCTTTGAGATCATGTGTGAAATGCATAGTGCACATTTGCATTTGTTTATGACTTGTGTGTTTTTTAATACTTATTTTTTACCTTTAAAAAAGGGCGGGGGGGGGGGGGGGGGGGGGGTAACTGCATGATTCTGAAATTGTTTTGGTTAGCTGTTTGGGAATTTGAGTTTGTGAATGGAGATGATTTTTTTTTATGTGTGTACAGTTCTCGCAATTTCATTGAAAAATGGATAGCCGTCAAGTCCAAGATGCCTTGCCTGCAAGATGTCTTTTACATTTATTGGATCTATTGGGAAAGAATAGAAACAATCCAAGGTGGCCTCCAGCAGGGTACCCTTGAGCCTCTTGTTAATTAGACCAGTTGTCATAATGGGGAATACATATACCTGAACCAGTAGAATGGTAGATAGATAAAGCCCTGATTGGTTCCTTGGAGATGTCATTCAGCCATCATTTCTGAAAGAACTTGACCAATTTGAACCATTCGTTTTAAAAATAGTCCTTAGTAAGACCCTCTGAAAAATGTGCCTGCCAAGTCTACTACCTTGTTCTGCAATGCATCTAATTTCTACCACTGTGTCCTTGATCTTTAATTACCAGACAAAAACGACCAACCTAACTGTTCGCTCCTGCTTCAAATCTCCGCCCCTGTCTCAACTTATCTCTGTCCCTGTATGTTGTGTTGTACCTGGTTGATTCAGGTTCAATGAGCAGGGGTATAACTGGCTGCCATTTAATTTCAGGGACGGCTGTAGTTGACCTAAAATACCCAGGATAAGTTTGTGTAATATGCTGGAAATTTACAGACAAAATCTAAGCAGAGATTGGCAAGATTTGAGAACAGTAAAACATAGTGAAGTTCAGATGATCGATTATAATAGAAAATCGATTGATTTTCAATTTGAAACCGATTTAT
The DNA here is from genome assembly GCA_002080025.1 of Modiolus philippinarum. Classification (NCBI taxonomy): domain Eukaryota; kingdom Metazoa; phylum Mollusca; class Bivalvia; order Mytilida; family Modiolidae; genus Modiolus; species Modiolus philippinarum. The sequence goes on from MJUU01063958.1 coordinate 27,928, forward strand.
CGATTACAAATTTCAATAATCGATAACGGATCCCATTTATAATGTCTCATGTAAGGGTAATTAATTGAGATTACATGAATTTCTGCTATCAATACATGTCATTCATATTTTCAAATGGACAGAGAACTCGTATTTTCAAATGCATGCAGTACAAAAGCTAAGTAATACAAGCACAGCAAACGTAGTTAAAAACATACTCGATAAGCCTTCAAATAAATTCTGGTTTTAATCGATAATTTTTACTGAAGGATGCATCTGATTATGATTTTTTTTTTTAACTGATTCCTAACACTAGTAAATCAGTTATTTCATCTATATAGTTTATCAACTGGTTGAGTCCTTTATTTACTTTATCTGAAGCTTTAAATGAAGTACAGATGAAAAAAGGGCGCAAACAGGACAAATTTTTTTTGTCCCCTAGGAAGTTTTAGTGCAATCATAAATTCAGAACGAGTTCAGGGTGGACTGCCTTTTTAGCTCACCTCATGAAGTGAGGGGGCTTATGTGATACCCCTAGCGTCCGCGTCCGGTTAGGAAGAATGGTTAAGGTCCATTCCTGCTTCCTGACATGCTCCACATCAACCATATTGGTATGCCTGATGCATTTTGGGATGATACCTGGAATGCATGCTTCGGATGCTGTCTCTGACCTACATTTTACGCATGAGCAACTTTGGTAGAATGGTTTAAGTCCATCGTCGCTTACTGACATGGCCCACATCAACCATATTGGTATGTATGATGCATTTTGGGATGACAACAACAATGTATGCTAAGGATGCTGTCTCTGACCTACATTTTACGCATGAGCGACTTGGTTATGTAGAATGGTTAAAGTCCATCCCCGCTTACTGACATGGCCCATATCAACCATATGGGTATGTATGATGCATTTTGGGATGACGACTGGAATGCATGCTTTGGATGCTGTCTCTGACCTACATTTTCCGCATGAGCAACTTGGTTAGGTAGAATGGTTTAAGTCCATCCCCACTTACTGACATGGCCCACATCAACCATATGGGAATGTAGGATGCATTTTGGGATGACAACAACAATATATGCTTCGGATGCTGTCTCTGACCTACATTTTACGCATGAGCAATTTGGTTAGGTAGAATGGTTAAAGTCAATTCCCGCTTACTGACATGGCCTCATTCAACCATATTGGTATGTATGATAACCATATTGGTATGTATGATGCAATTTGGGATGACAACAACAATGCATGCTTCGGATGCAGTCTGTTAATGACAATTTATGCATGAATGAATCTGTTTTAAAGAATGATTATAGTCCATTCCTGTTTACTGACATGTGCAACATGTGACAGTGCTGGGCAATGAGGTGAGCTTAGCAGGCTATGACTGCTTTCTATGTTTATAGTCTTTCAAGCCCTAAAACTGTTTTGACTAGTGATGGGATGATAATCGTCGACAGTCGATAAGCGGTCGTTTTAACCCCAACAATTTTACTAAATCGATGCCAAAAATAATAATAGGTTATCTCAAAAGTCGCAAAAAAAATATTCTGGTGTGTTGATTTCAACAACCTCTAGCTTTATTCTTCAAAATGTTCACGAGAAATGACAATAAACACACTGACACAAAATTATTTTTTCTCTTCATCATGTTCAAGGAGAACAATTAACTTCTGTTGATGGATAAATACCGCAATCTTGTTATATAAAAGAAACCACCTGATCGGACCACAAAGAACCAATATATTTGTAAGATGCAAATGTGAAAAGACAAAGTAAATTGACAAAAAAGATTATTAGGCCAAATAAAAAAATAGGTGTGGTTCCGGTCACCCTCTGAAAAAATAGGCTCGGTAGGTCGAAATTTTTTTTTTTATTTTTTAAAATCATATATAATACTTAACATGTAAATGCATTGTAACCTATGATATAAAACCATGTATTGTCCCCACATTTTTATCCTAAAAATGATGTGGATACTTAAGGATTTGTCCAAGTTCCCAGATGATCGATTTTTAGTCTCAGTTCAAGCCAAACGATCGTTCTTAACACTATGTGACTTGATAAATACTATAGGTTGTTATGAAGTGGAACATTCCTAACAGTTATAAAGAGAAGGTTATTTCCACCAAAATTTATATTTTCATATCATAATCTCGAATGTTTCATTAGTCGCTGTAACATTTGAGGATGTCAACAAACCATGTGATATATAAGTGTCGATATAGCTGGCAATATGCTATTTATATCACATTGACTCTTGACAATATTTTATTCACAACAGGTGTAAAAGAAGAGGTTTAAGTCTCCTTTAAATTTATCCAGCAACAGTTTTAATAAGCTTTGAAGCATCTGAAATATTAAATAACATGTGAAATAAATACGGATACGACAGTCCGCGCCGAACTCGTTTCGAATTTATGATTGCACGAAAACTTCCTGATGGGAAATAACTTCAATTTTCGCGGCGTTTGAGCTCGTTTCTCATCAAATACTTCATAAAAAGGTTCCGATAAAGTAAATAGTTGATAAACTATGATAATACCGATTTACACTTTCAAAATAACTACGATCTTGCCGCTGATCTCTACTTAAACTTTGTCAGTCAAAAGTGGCCATAAAAACTAGGGTCGGTCGTTTTATTTCTATTTTTTTTTNATTGGACATTTATTGGTGGAATTAAGTGAACTGTTCATTTGGATTATTACTTGGACTTCATTATTGTCAGATAAGTTATATATTGTATTTAATTTGTAAAATAATAATTTTTTTTTTGTCTGATTAAAAAGTTAATTTGAGCCAATTTTGTTTTTCATTATTGCTGGCAATTCATTGGTCATTTCTACCACATAACACCCATCAAATCGCAAGATCAATTACCCCACATGTTGGAGAACACTTTGATCTCCCATGTTTTGAAATTGACTAGAAAAGCATAAGAATTAGAAAAATATTAACAAAGTACAAGATGAATGTCATTTTTGCAGCCTGAAACCTTATCATAATGGTTTAGCTGAAGAACAATGTCCAATTTTGGACCAACATTTTACGATTCTTACTGACAAAGACCAACCCAACTACTTTTAAATTGTCTCTTAAATGTATAGAGGGCCATCAGTAACAAAGCACACAGAAAAACGTTAAAAAGGTGGGATGATAGTTGCACTTACCTTTGAAGCTACATAGACTTCTAAACAAGCCTTGACTAGAGTTACAACAGATAAAAATACTTCCATTACCCACAGAACAAATGGCCGTCTGATCCATATTAGAACATACCTGGAAAGGAATGAAGTAAAAATTTTAGGCCATAATAAAATCTCCTAGATTCTCATCCATTTTTCTCAAAATTTGTGGCAGGTGGGCGAATTTTATTATATATTTTTGATCAAATTTTGTGAAAAATACTGTCATTTTAGAAGAAATTTACAAAAATTGGCAAAAATGATAAAAAATTAAATTTTATGAGGCGAGTGAAAAAAATCAGGAGGCAAGAATCTAGAACAATTTTTATATGTGAGATTCTAAAATAATTTTTATATGGTCTTACAACTGCATAGAGTGAGATACAACATTTTTATACTAGAGATAATTAAATATTCATATTCTTAAATCCGAGGCTTGCTTTAACGTGTTTTAAATATTTGACAATTAACTATCGAGAATGGAGAAATGCATTATCTTACGAGATATAGTTGACAAATCTGTTTCTGTAATAATTTTAAGGTATTATTCTAACATGGCCTCTCTTTTCTAGTGATTCTAAATAAACCTTTTTTTTGGCCTCACTTTTTTCAAGCACAAAATCAGACCTTTCACTGACAATGGGATGGCTGCTAGGCCTGGAACAGAACATGCTTACCCTTGTGGAACACTTGATATTATTCCTTGTTTTCTGTTGGGAGTTCTAACTGTGATTTTGTTTTCTGTATTGTCTTGTATATCATGCTTTCATATTTCAGTTTTGTAGTTGTCGATGGTGTTTGTGGTACAAAAAAAAACAAGAAGATGTGTTTGTGAAACACTACTTTACCCCAGATTCTACAGTAAAATATATGAAAATACCCAATTTTACTCCTTTTTGACCTCTGTGACCTTGACCTTTGACCTAATATCTTTGCATATTTATGTTCCTCTTAACAAGACCTATACACTTGCCAAGTACTAAAAGTCTATCTTACATAGTTCAAAAGTTTTTTATTTCCATAAAAACACCCAATTCAACCCTTTTATTCTGAAACAGATGAAGCCCCTCTGGGCCTCTTGTTTATTGAAATGGCTTTAATTGTTAAATGTATCTGATTAAACATGCTAAAAGAAACCTACAGAAAAATACTGCATCAAGATCCGACAAAAATTTTAAAATTCATTTTTTTCCGTTTGTCCCCCTTTGGGCCTCTTGTTTCTCAAAAGGGTAAATGCTACCTCAAATCTGTCGACATACTACAGGATAAATAATAAGGATTCTATAGTCAAATATGTGAAAACAGCTAATTTCACCCCTTTTTAACCTGACCTAAATTTTTTTTTGCATATTTATGTTCCTCTTGACTAGACCTATACACTTGCCAGGTATGAAAAGTCTACCTTACATAGTTCAAAAGTTATAGCCAAGGTTTAAGTTTCAGATGCACAGACAGACAGGACAAAAACAATATGCCCCCTGATCCTCAATCTGGGGGCATAAAAAGAGTATGAAAATGTTTTTCAAATTTTCACATTGGTACTGTTTAAGGGTAAGAGATATAAAATGTAACAAGGATTTCATTTGGTTTTGTTAAAGGATTAAATAATGATATTAACTACGTACGGTGACCCCTAGATGCTCTGTTTTGGGTCGTTTTAACCTGGATATGGGATGTTGTCATTGACATTTACCCCATTTCCTTTCTTTTTCATAATAAGCTACTGAACATATCCTTTCAACACCATATTTTATCTGGCTGTTTGACAAGTGCCACTTGTGAAGCAGATCATGCTTATTCTCAGAGCATCTGACAATATCTCCTATTTTTTGTGGGGTTAACACTGCTGGTGCTTTAATTTGTGGCATTCTTGTTCAATTTTGTATGTTTTGTTTTCTTCATGCTGTCACCATTTGTGTTACATCTGAAATGTCTTGTTTTTCTTAGAATTTCCTGTATTCTCTCTTTTTGTTTTGGTATTTCTTTTCCAATGCATTTATGGTACCGGCAGATTGATGCCAAGTACTACCACTTTATCACTGATGAACTAAAGGTACCCATTAATTAATGTGTGAATTAAACACATCTTATTGCTCAAAATATTTTCAGCAATGGGATAGGACACAAGTTATCACAACATTATATAAAGCCTCTCCCTATTGTTTATCCATTTTGTAGAGCTTTTCTTAAATTAAAAATCTTTGTTACAGTTCTTATCTGACGAATGTTATGGTACAGTTGAAATTAAATGATAGTTTGTTTCCATTAGGAGGCATTGTTCAATAGTCAGGAATCCGGTTCTCAGTCCCAAGTAGTGGTAATAGGTCACTCATTTCTGTGGGCGGGAGGGGACTTCATTACATAATCCTGACTTTATTTTTTGCTAAATCCCAAACTACACATACCAGTTTATAGCATTTGACGAGAAGATCATCTGATCACTGTCCTTGGGTAAGGTTAAATTATGTAAAGTACAATCCCTTCCATTACTGTAAAATAAACAAAACATGTATTACCCGTAAGTTATTATGGCGGATTTCCCGGATGATTAACATATTTTATTTGCAATTCTTCAATGAACATACCAATATTCCTCTAGTAACACCTATAAAACTCCTTCTAAACTCCTGTCTTTTGTCAACTCGTCAAGCAATCAAGCTTCTATTTGTACTGCCTGAAGGGGTTTACCTTGATACTTCAGTGATGACAAATTGGTATACAATAGAATTCTATAGAAGCTTGATTGCTTGATGAGAAGACAAAAGACAGGAGTTTAGAAGGAGTTTTATAGGTGTTACTAGAGGAATATTGGTATGTTCATTGAAGAATTGCAAATAAAATATGTTAATCATCCGGGAAATCTGCCATAAAATATCTAATAGTGAAGCTCCTTGTAACTCTGGCATCCAACAGGACCAAACACAATAGCATACGGGATCATGGAAATGTTTTTGTTTAACAATTTATCTCCCTTTGATCATTCAAGAGAAATCATGCAAACTTTATATATTATATATTTAAAGATTATAACTGTTATTTATAGACAAAACCTGATTCATGGTCAGATACTAATATTCCTACAACAATTGCCAAACATTCTACATCGATTATTAGACAATAAATTGAGAAGATATTTTTAAACATAATAAGGGAGTCGTTGGAGGGTATGATGACATTCTTTGATTTTTTTTTTTTGCTGAGTTTTAAATCATAGCAAGGAACCAAAAAAGAGCTTTGTTTACCATTTTTCAAGGTTCCTCCAAATCATATCCCTCTAAACTTTTTCTTGTCATAGCATTGGCTGTGATTTAGATTGATTGGTAGCCGTGTCAATAAATCATTGAAATCATGACAATGTAAATTCTTATAAATTATCTCCCCTTTATTTTTTATGAAAGTCAATTTATGATATATTGCTTGTTTCAATAATTAACATGGATAAACCTTATCAAATCTTTTTGACTGTTTGTATGGTGAACCCTTATGTTTTATCAAATACAAAATGAGATGCACCATTTTATGCCCTCAATTTAACCTTAAAATATCAAAATTTGCACTCCAGACTTAGAGATGACAGCTTAAAATAAGTTTGGACTATAAAATTTGTTTTGTTAAATGAAAACTTACCATGCATAGCTGGATGGATCATCCAATTCCACGCGGATAACATACAGGAAACATAACAGAAATTTTATACCAAGGTCAAATATCCGACTACCAAGTCCTGAAAAGAAAAATACTCATATTAAAAAATAAAGATAATATTTACATGCCACTAATAAAAAACTGTACACTATTACAAATGGATAAAAGGAGGAGGTACTATAAGACTCAAACAGAATTTTAGCAATTGTTACAATAGATATCAAAAATAGCATTACACACATGACTGCATTAGATTCTATGATAAAAATAAAGAGCTTACTCGTGTTATGTTTTGTTCATAATACAGGTCAATTTAGAGCCCTATCACGCTGTAAACATATATTTTTTTCACCTGACAAAAATTCCAATGGAACAAATATTATAAACATTGGTATGATACTTCTTCCTTTGGGAACAAATATTAAATGAAGTTTATTCTGTTAGGAACAAATATTATAATATTTGTTCCAGTGGAACAAATCTAATGTAATATTTTGTCCTTTGGAACAAATATTATAGTGGTACTTATATTCTGTCACAACTCAACAGTGTACATAATTCCTCCTATATCATAATAGGAGCATACTGAACCTTATAATGAATCCAGTGTACTTCAGGCCATCTTCCCAAGTCAAGTGTCTGAGGTCCGTGTCTTTCCCTACAAAACCTTGTCAGATTTGGCTTACATTTCCTTGAACACTACTTTGGCTTACACAGTCCATGATCTTCATCACTGGGCATAATTTATCAGGATATGACAAGTATTGGATGGTTATCTCCCTGTTCCAAGTTAATTATATATGGTCAAAGTGAAGATAATTTTAATCAATATTTAAATTATCTTCCTTTGAGTGGCTTTGACCATATACAACTAACTTGATAAATATAGAATAATGGTAGTTCTGAAGGTCAAGCCAGAAAATATCATCGTATCGCATCGAGTCCAATAGGAGGAGCTGTGATACTAGTGATATTTTCTGTCAAGTCCTTCAAAACTACCATTATTGTTTTTATCGGCAACGTCATTAGAATCATGATGTCATATTAATGACGTCATTTCCTGATATTTTCTTGTATCAGGTCAGTACAGAGATACTAACAATATCAAAGAGAAAAATGTACTTATTGCCAATAAAGGGAGATAAATGAAATGTCTTTCATTAAATGAGGTCTCAACTGGCCCCTTAGCTAAATAGTTCTATCAGAAAGTTAAATTGGAATCAAATACAGTGTAAGTGATAGATATTTTATTATACTTGGAAAGAGTACATGTGACTGCTTAAATTGAAGCTGAGAAAGTGTACTTTTGAAATATTATTGGCATCTGTGACCAGTATGTAAGGATATCGCATCAATAAATGAGTGAGACTGTGTCATGCCGGCCATGTGGATAGAAATTTGACAGAAGGTGAATATGTGCTTTTGAAAGCAGTTTATGTTCGAGCTTATTTTGTGAAAAAATTCAACGATCATCATGCCCTTTTTGCATTGTTTATAAAATCTATGGTATCCATGCTTTGCAAAAATATACACCTCATTGCAAACTTTACACCTATACTTTCAGGTTGAACCTGCAAAGTTTGGCAATTTTACATAGGAATGCATGGTGACGTCGAAACTGTATAGTGAGACCTGATATTTTATATGCACTGATAAAACAATAGGTCAAAATGGCCATTTGTGGAACTCAAACTAACTAAATCTGCCACTAAAATGAATTAAGCATTTAATTGTTATAATTATATTTTAATCTTCATAAGGTATTTATAAGAAAAATCCTTTATTAGTCTATCTCAATAAAATACACACCAGTGGTTGGTTGTTGAAGAAGAGCCCTTTAAATCTACCTTTTTACTTAAAACAGTATCCAAATTTCTGAGGAATTCTTAGCCTTTAACAGCTTCATCTGATGATTACTAGGCATTGACAACGTTTCGAAAGAGAAATCTTTTACATCTACCTCTGATGAATACTAAAGGATACATGCCTACTACAAGGATTAGTTAATTAATACAAAGTGACAGACAATGTTTTTAAAAAATCGAGGAATGTCACTCCATGTAAAACTGGTCAAAGATCTAAAATATAATAAAACTGGTCAAAGATCTAAAATATAATAAAACTGGTCAAAGATCTAAAATATAATAAAACTGGTCAAAGATTTAAAATATAACTAAAATCATATAAAAGCCTATGTTTTAAGACAAAAATCATGTTTATTGTAGCCAGTCGCTTCGAGGCGATTCTAAAATCCGGACATATAGAAAAAAACTAATTTACCATTGTTATTCCAAAAAAAAGAAAGGGGTTTTGATTCATTAAAGATATTTTATAAATTTATATGGAGTGACATTCTTTGATTTCTCAAACTGCACTTCTTAAGTGTAAATCACAGATTTCTGGACGCCGGTTTTTTGGTTGAGAACATAGAGTTTCCCAGCCGTGGGATATATGAAATCCTTATGTAGAGCATTTTAATTTACAGCTAGTTGGATTTCTAAAGACAGAGTCAGCATCAAATGGATATTTGCCAGTTGTGGGATTTCTGAGGCAAAGCCTGTTCCTAACAGATACTAAACAGTGTTGCAATTTCTTAGGAAGAGCCTACTTACTAGTGAAGGCATTTCTGGGGAAAAGCCTACCTCTTACAGATACTTACTAGTGGAGGGATTTCTGAGGAAGAGCCTACCTCTTACAGATACTTACTAGTGGAGGGATTTCTGAGGTATAGCCTACCCCTGACAGTACTTACCAGTAGTGGGATTTCTGAGATAGAGCCTTCCCCTGACAGTACTTACTAATGATGGAATTTCTGAGGAAGAGCCTACATCTGACAGACACTTAATAGTGGAGGGATTTCTGAGGAAGGTCCTACCCCTGACAGATACTTACCAGTAGTGGGATTTCAGTAGTGGGTCCACCATCTTGTGGACCGCTATGGGATATCTGTTTCCCACATGACAACAGATCTTTCCCTTTAAAGCTTAATTGTTGTTTCCTCTACCGGATTTGACTTTACTACCGGATTTGACATGTTCAACACGGCAGGTGTCTTATCAGAAGTAGGAGATGCTAACTCTACGGGTGCACCTGATCTCACCCATGGTTTTTTATTGGGTCCGTGTTGTTCATCTTTGTGTGTGTGTGTCTTCATTTTTCTTTTCTGTGCCGTACCCATGTTGTGTGTCTTTTGTTTCTGGTGTTGCCATTGTCCTTGGATTGTTCGCTTTTGGATTGACGGTTCGGTTCTCACTTACCTTTCTGAGGTAGAGCCTACCCCTGACAGCACTTACTAGTGATGGAATTTCTGACGAAAAGCATACTTCTGATAGATGTTTAGTGGTAGGGAAAAGCCTACTTTTGACAGATTCTTCCTAGTAGTGTGATTTCTGGCAAAGAGCCTTCCTCTGTTAAATACTTACTAGTGGTGAGATTTCTGGCAAAGAGCCTTCCTCTGTTAGATACTTACTAGTAGTGGGATTTCTGGCGAAGAGCCTTAAGGCTTAATTCCTCTGTTAGATACTTACTAGTGGTGGGATTTCTGGCGAAGAGCCTTAAGGCTTAATTCCTCTGTTAAATACTTACTAGTGGTGAGATTTCTGGCAAAGAGCCTTCCTCTGTTAGATACTTACTAGTGGTGGGATTTCTCAGGAAGAGCCTTTTCAGTCGACCTCTGATAGAAAGCTCACTTGTCAGGTATTTCACAGGTGCTGATCTACAAAATAAAATATGTAGTGTAATAATAATTTTGACAATTTATACATACATTGTATCAGATTAACAGGGGCTTTTTTGATTGCTGAGATCACCACAGGTTGCAACATGATCTAGTCTGGTGTCAATTTGTTAAACTGTTACTGTAGATTCAGGAGATAAAACATTTTTGTACTATTGCCATCTGCAAAAAAAAAATCTTATCATTGAAGATTCAGGGAGCACATAGTTTGTGGTCTGTCTGTCTGGGTTAATTTTTTTCCTGCAAAACTGAAACAATCTTAAGTGATATAGAGCTTTCATATTCCTCTCAATTTCAATTTAAATCCTAATTGAACACACTGAATAGAAAATTTAACATTGAGAGTTTGAGACACTTTGTCCACATAACAGAAGACCCCTCATGTAGAAGTTGTCCCTTCAAGCCAGAGATGACTTAATCAAATTTCTTTAATGTGGTGGTTGTATCCTACTTATATTCCACAAAGTTAAGCATCCAGTCTCCTCTGAATAAATATATTGATCTATTGATTGTTGTTTTTTTATGCAAACCACAGTAAATTCTAGGCTACCATGGCTTTACAAACGGGCATAAACTGTAAGTCATCTCTGAAAAAAGTTTGTATGACGAGTAAAACACCTTTTTATGAAAACATCAAGTATTATAGAAATAAAACCCTATGGGTAAAAATTAAAATTATATGACAATATTGTGTTTATGTAGACTAATAAGATTTGATAAATATGATTTTGTGTATTTCCTAAGGGATTATAATAACACTTTGTATATCAGATACACTCATATTTGTTATTCATGTAGTCCATGGGCTGGAATAACCCCCCGTGCACCCCCCCACTTCCGAACCCCACCCATTTTTTTAAGTCCGTATACACCCTCTCTTCAAAATAAAACATGTTAACACGAGCATAACCTGCACGCACTTGTGGAATTCGGCCCATTTTTAGACCTACCTACCAAAATTTTGGAAAATTTCGTTTTTCGTTCAAGTTTTTCTTTCAGTTGCTTCAAAATGTTAACCAAATGCTTTCCAGTTATAAATACGGGGTATCAAATGATTGCATATTGTATGAGCTTTACAAAGAACCCAAGTTTTAACAATTTCTATGACTATAACGTTCCATAGCGCAATTAAACGTACCCCTACCCCAATGAAATATTGACGAAAAAACTGATATTTTCACTGGAATTGCGTAATTTTGATGGTCTAGAAAACCCGAAGTGCATCTCAATTCCTGATTCTGAAAATTGTTTTTATCTTTTCAATCTATTTTCTTCAAAATAAAACATGTTAAAACGATGTTAACATATTTTAAATGACCAAAAATTTATTTTCAAATAGACCAAATACAGGGACCTTTGAATAATTTCGTTTTTGAATAAGTTTTGTCTTTCATTTGCCTAATATTATTTTTTAGTGAAAAATATCGTTTAAAATAGGTATCAAATGAAAGCTTATTATATTTGCTTTACAACCATTACAAATAATGACTACTTTTAGGTAATATAAACATCATACATCAATAAAACTTACCCCTACCCCAACAAATTTACTCTAAAATTGTCATTTTTTT
>MJUU01063959.1:0-44104 GCA_002080025.1 Modiolus philippinarum
GTTTATGCAGTCAGAATGGAGCAATAAACAAGGGGATTCAGACAGTATAAAAAGGAAGTGCATATAAAATATAAGCTTTGTGGGGGTAAAAACATCATATCTACTAAAACACATGTCCATTACATGGGGGTTAACATATATATAATAAACATTTGTTTTATTCGCACGACGATATAAATATGATTTATAATATTTACAATTTTTTCTTTGGACTTTAATTAAAAAGAAAATATATATTCTTAATAATTGGGTTGCTACAGTTAAACATAAATTCGAGAGGTCAATTGTTTGCAGATGATATGAGAAGATCCCGCTCAATTTATATATTTACCATACAAATCAACGAAAGATACATATCAATATTAAACTGAAGTAAGTCCTATTTCAGCTATCTAAATTCATATTCCAGTTGAATCTTTCATCTAAAAAATGTGCACATTCTTGGTAAAAAAGACGTAAAAATGTCATCATAAAGATGTTATTCTAAAATTTCTCTTACTTTTTTATATCTTTTTACGACATAATCTGAAGGGTTTATTTTCTAAAAAAATATAGAAATAAAAGTTTATAAAAAGTAATGTCATCATAGATAACGGTTTGTTTCATCTTTTTACGAGCGGTAAAGATAACATTGATAAGATGAAGTACTGGAAAGCAGTCCTTTATCACTCCTCGGCGGGGCCTCGGGGATAAAGAAGAATTTTTCTTGATTCATATAAAAGTATGATTGTTCTACATCTGGACGTATATATCGATATCTTGCTTAATTATAATGCTACAATTAATGATCCATTGTCATTTTAATTGTCATAGCACCTTTCTATTTCATCACCATGTACAGGTATCAACGCACATAGTTTCTGGAGACAGCATTACTTTGGTAAAGGTGGTGCTGGTGGGGGTGGCGGGGGTGGAGGGGGAGGAGGTGGTGGCGGTGCACGTTCTTGGGGCGGTTCATCTGGATTTAAATGATTCTGTGAAGATCTGGGACTGTTTGGTTGAGATCTAGGTATTATCTCTGGGGGTGACGCAGAGAAGTTTACCGCCCGATTTTTACTAGAATCGTCATCATTAACATCTACTTCTGGTAACCGGTGTCTTTCTTTTAACTCCTCTAAGACAAGATTTGAGAATGCAGAACGTGCTTGGTGTGTATTGCCTAAATTTGATGGATTTCTCATTGCAGGTTGATTTGAACTAGTGTCACGTGTCTGAGCAGTAGGTAATGGTGGAGCAGGCGGAGCAGGTGGCGCTGGTGGAATTCTCCGGTCCGGTGCAGGTGTGGATGTTCTTCTGCTGTAATCGTCACCATCAAAAGGTGGAGTAGGAGGCCTGTTAGATCGAGAAGACAATGGAATGTCGTTAGGGGGTGTTGCAGGTCTCCTAATTAGAGACTGTCGCGGAGTTGGCACGGGTGTGTCGTTAGGTATATCATTAGGAGGGGTAGGGGGTCGTCTATAATCATGTGAATTATCTTCGCCGTATAGATTAGGTTTTGAAGTTGAAGAGTATCTTTTATATGAACTGGGATACTCGTCTCTGTATTGAGTTGTTTCTCTGCTGGTTCTAGATAAGTTTTGACCTTTCGGAGGATAGTGTATACTTTCAGATTTGTGTCTTTCTAAATCATGAAGCACCGTTGTATGTCCACTTTCAACAATGTTTTGAAGTGTTTCTGACATTGACACGCCTAGTTCTGACCTATTATTAGATTGTCTTGCTGGTTCTGGTTCTTCCGATGGGCGAATAACGGACGCATACATATATTCCGATGTTTCGACAGATTTGGTCCCTTGCTCTGGCCTTGGGGGAGTTTTGTCTCTGCTTGATGGGGGTGTACGATCTCGTTTTGGTGACGGTGTATCTCGTCTTGGTGGTGGGGATGGATCTCGTCGTGGGGATGGAGAAGGTTCACGTCTTGGTGGTGTTGGTTCACGCCTACGCGGAGACGTGTCTATGTGCTGACCTGGGGGAAGAAATATTATGTCGCCCGGTTTTGCACTAGCATCTGAGGAAAATGAAAACATTTCATCGATTTTTGCAGCAGTATCCCCTCCACTTTCCAAAGAGCTTTTGCGTTTATTTGGTTTTGTTACTTCTGTGTAGAGATCTTGATGAGTTGTGGCCCTATATCGTTCTAGCGAGGGTGACCGAGACCTAGCTGGTGACTTTGAAGGCTTAGAATTGTCTTTTCGTTTGTGTTCATCAGGTGATCTTGAACGGCTTCTTGATTTAGAAGAGTGTTTACTTCGTTTCTTTCTATTTTCCTCTTCCTTTATTTTCTGAAATAAGCAACAATTTCTATATGAAGAGAATTCATGAGTATTCTTATATTTAATCCTATTTCATACATTGATGTTAACGTTGATGGTATTTTGGCTTCGTTCTTGATTAGAAAGGCAATGTACTCAATAAACACGGCAAAATATTAGAGCGGAAAATTTTCCAGATTCCAAGGGTGGCGATATCACGAGAGAGCAATGTATTTGATTTTCAAGGAAATACAATGGTTGTTTATGAGCGCCATTCATGTAAAATTTATTTGTTTGTTTTGTCTTCGTTGTTTCCGATTCCGAATTTACGTTGATGTACACATTTAATTCGTTTAATTTGTTTGCTTATGTATTATTTATCAATCGAATTAATTGTTTTTTGTACATTTATTGAAGTGAAAAATAATTCGTGTCAGACCATTTAAAAAAATCCTAGATTTTCATGCAACCTTTTGAAAAACAAAGGTCGGACTAAATAATTATATTTGTTGTTCTTCGTCTTAGTATGTGTGTGTGTTTTCATTTTTCTTTTCTGTTACATTTCGTTTCTTTGGTTTTCCGATGTTGCCATTGTCCTTTGATTATTCGATTTAGATTGATGGTTCGGTTCTCACTTACTTAATTTTATTTTTTAATTATTTACTTTTCGCTTTTTATTAATTAGTGTAGAATGCTTTGATGAAAATGGTCATAAACAACAAAAAACCGAAGTAACTGTGTATTTAGTTTCTTCGTGTGACCCTTTCGACAATTTATGTCTCTTTAATGCAGATCAAATAAAAACATTTGGAAATCAAAAATCCGAAATATCTGTTAAGCTGATAGAAAACAAATTAACAATAAGAACTTAATTAATTGATCAATAAGGGCATTAAGGCGGTCACGGAGATGACTATCTCTTATGAGAAAGTCAGTGTAATATGTGCTAGCTCTCGCGTAACGAATCGGCTGTGAAACATACACTCCGTAAGCAGGAGAAGCTGGAATATTACTGTCCACGTTAGGGAATCCAGAATTCAAAACTGTGATTTCAATTTTGTTTCCAGACACTCTAAAAGACCACTGATTTTTTTTTATTAATTATTTTTTAAATCATTTGGCTTCTAACCTTTCAGAATTCAATCATTTTCACTCACTGGATTTGAAAAAGTATTGATTACATGTTACACGTGGTTGATTGTAAATATTATTAATTCATACTTTGGTATAATTCCTGAACCCTTCAACGGCAACTTATCATAAGGAAATTGATAATTTTGAAATTAAAATCGTCCCATTTGTCGTATAATCGAAAGATAATGGCAACATCGAGAACACCTAAGTGCGAACAAAAAGATCAGCATTGTATACCCATAGAGGGGTCAAAGTCATAACCCAATACTTTAACAACACAAGAGTAACTACAAACAAATGTATCATATCTACAAAGGAGTCACAATTGTAATCCATTACCACAGCAACACAATGTCACTACAAACAAATACAGGAGTTTGTCTTTTAATGCAGTGTGAAGTTGGTAAAACAATTCCCATTGGTAGAGATATATGCTCATTATTTTTCTTAAATAAACAAGTACACCATATCTAAGAAAAATAAAGAGCATACATCTCTACCACGGGGAATTGTTTTACCAAATTCACACTGCATTAAAAGACAAACTCCTGTATAGAGTAGAGATGCATGCTCTTTGTTTTTCTTAGATATGGTGTACTTGTACATCAGATAATTTCTAATGTATACACTTTGTTCAATTACTATTATCTAAATTTATGTAAATTCTAAAACTTAAGGTTAACTCCCTCCATCGTAGTTTTATCCTTACCTATATTTGATATTAGTGATTATTCGGATTTCGTTTGGTTTTATGCATATTAGATATTTTTGAAATTAAGGATTTCCTATGTTTGGGTTCTAGTGCTGCTGATGAGGAATAAATTTCCGAAATGGCCATACAGCTCATCAAAGTTATTGCAGTTGGAGTAAACATATGTGTTATGGTCTCATTTTCATTTACCTCATATCCTTTCGTAAAATGCACTATACCGACAAAGGAGTCAAAATTGTAAAATATTACTACAGCAACACAAGTGTAACTATAAACAAATACATAATACTGACTGAGGGGTCAAGGTCATAATCCACTCCTACAGGAACACAAGTCTAAATATGAAAAAACTTAAAAAAGATAAAAACATAAATCACTGCACAGAGAATTAAAATGTAGTACATACCCTCTCTTCATCGCTGTCAATTTCTCTGAAACATAACAAATAAATTTTATCATTCATATGTCAGATTACCGATGTTTAATCACAGGGCCTTGTTACTAATTAGAAAATTTTACTATCCATGCATATAACCTTATATGCATGGATAGTGAAATTTTCTAATTAGTAACAAGGCCCTGTAGTTTAATGTTTCGTTGAAGTTTAACATGTATTGCTGCATTTCGCCTACACTAGCGAGCAGGTTTTGAAGAGGAGTAAGCAGATTGCCATTTGAAAAAATCAAGTTGTGTTAGTTTAGCTATATTCTTTCAGTACAGTACCACTTTTTGAAACTAAGGAGTATCTCTCTCTTGCAAAGCTCTGTCCTGAGCTGATTTTGACTTTTCTATATAGATCCTGTTACATGTAGTTATTTGATTTCTGTCAGCTTTAAACACATATTTCGGTTTATGGATTTAGAGACTTAAGTTGTTCAAATAGCTATCTGCAGAAACTAAATTTACAGTAACTTAGGCATTCCAGGACAGGATCCAGTCGAATCATTTTGTCATGAAATTTTAAAAAATCAGCAATGTGGTCGAGTTGTAGATTAATGTCAATTTATAAGGGACTTTTGTGAATTGGTTGGTGCAATATTTAAAATGAATATCTATCTAACATGGTTCTCTTGGGGATGTGTTAGTTAAACACTGCACAATTAGTACGGTATATACAAATTTCATGTAATTAAAAAAACAACTTTACAACTTTACATTCGACTGCTATGTTTGTGTTACAGGTTTTTTTTTTTCGAAATGTTCCGGTGTGCCCAAGTCGAGTTTACAATTAGGTAGAGCGTACTGCAAGATCCAATGTTTGGTTTTTCCACTGTAATGAAGACTACTTTAAAAATAATGTAAAGCTTTAATGTGAAGCCTTAGAGTCTTTATTATCTTTAGAAGAATGTTCATGATAACTTACTATATATTTTTAATTACATAAACGATATTTAACCTATCCAGAGATGAATCAACTATATACCATTAACGCTTTCTATTAAAAGCAAAAATACTTGTTGAAATATTTACAGAAAATAAAATCTCTACATACATACTTATTATCGCATGCATAAAAATATGGAAAGAACAAACCTGATTAACAAATAGCAGGTCATATGCAGGAATACATATTCAGAACGTTCCGGACGTTGCTTTGCCAGAAAAAATTTCAATTGCAGTGTACGCATGCTTATCCTTTGCTCTAAAGAAACTTACAGACCTCTGGTAAGTATTTTAATTTTAGAGGATAAGACAAAGAAGTTACTGTCATCAAGAATACATAAGCTTTAGAATAAGAATTTTGTTTGGTATCATATATTGGGAAAATGTCGCTATTAAACAAAATACAGGAAAATTCAGAATTCATTTTAAAAAATATATGGACAAATCTTTTCAGCATGCGTAAATCACTTTTTTTATAAAATAAAGTTGAAAGAATTCAGAAATAGTCGAAAATCTGAAATAATTTAAATAAAAGGACCTGATTAGGGACTCAGAAGTTAAATATGGCGTTCTCTACATTTAATTACATTGGCAAACGAATACCGAAGCAAGAACGAGGAAAGGGGAAACTCTAAAATCATAAATCCAACATCACGGCAATTCACAGCAACACGAATTAACACGCGAGACAGAATGACAAAGACAAAACAAATAAACAAAAATGAAGAAGAACGCCACAAAACTAAAGCACTAGCAGAGACTAGAGATATCATCAGGTGCTCCGGAAGGGTAAGCATGATCTGCTCCACGCGAGGCACTCGTCACACTGCCAATGAAAAGTCCGGTTTCGTCACAGTAGGTGTTAGTCAGTCCGGTAACAAACTCTACCCAAAGATATCTGTTCTCATTTGTGAAACAGAAACATTTTAATGGTCTGTCAAATCGTTGTGACGACCGTAAAACGTCTGTAGTGACAATGGCAATAGTGACTGAACATTAAAGTGGAATATAGCACCTTCTACATGTGAAGTGGACTAACACCTTCCGCAAAATTACTTCAAGCATTTCCTATGTTCATGATATTTAAAATACGAGAGACAGTAATCTCTTGATTTATTGAAAGGGTACTGAATGAACAAAATGAAATGATAAGATATAAGTTAAAAAAGTACAAATGTTACTTTGAATCTAATTTCTGCATATGGCTACTAGTATTTCGGTGCAGATCAAATCAAAGATTTGGAAATCCATAAACTAAAATATTTGTAAAAGCTGATAGAAAACTAATTACCAATATGATCTAAAAAGGAAAGCCAAAATAATCCAAAGACAGAGCTATGCAAGAGGCAGATACTTCAAAGGTTTTAACAAAAATCCTTAAATTAAGATACTGCAAGTTTTAAAATAAAATCGGGTTTCGTGGCAACTCCGAAGTACTGGCTTCTGGGTTGGTGAATACCTTCGGGGACTAACAGTCCACCAGCATCGGCATAGGCCCAGTGGTAATAAATAACAAAATACCAAAGTTACTGTGAATTTAGTTTCTGCATATGCGCATTTTGACAACTTATGTCTCTGTAGTGCATATCAGATCAAAGCATTTGGAAATCCATAAACGAAAATATGTGTAAAAGCTGATAAAAAACAAATTGCTAACAAGAACTATAAATAGAAAAGTCAAATCAGCTAAGGACAGAGCTATGCAAGAGGGAGATATTCCTTAGGTTTTAAACAAAATTTTTGAAATTTAGACATTGTAAGTTTTCAAATAAATCCGTTTTTGGGCAGTACCAAAGTACTGGCTTCTTGGGGTCAATCAATACCCTCGAGGACTAACAGTCCACCAGCATAAGCACAACAAAATACTGACGTTAATGTGAATATAGTTTCTGCATATGGCCATTTCGAAAATTTATAAATGTACCTGCACAATATCCCTATTAATACATGTTAAGGTTAAAGTATTTCGTTGTTGTTGAAAGTTTTTTCTTGCATATTTTAAGCAACAATCATTTATGCAAATCTACGAATCTTAGAGTAAGGATATGTATTCAAAACTTTGCTGAGAGCAAATGTTTAGTGACAGAAGGTGTCAACATAGTTTCCAATACAAATGCCAAGAATATAATGAAAGACAACAGGAAACACCTACAATTACTGAAAATTTAAATCACAAGTCCCAATCTACCATAGAACCCCTCAACAACAAAAATAGAAGATAAACGACAAACGTATCCAACAATATGAACTCGGAACAGCCAAAAAATGGTTCTAGCAAAAGCAAGTGGTAGTGTTAAATGAAGCAGCGTAGTTTATTGATTTAACACTGTTGCACTATAGAAAAAAATCAAACAAAAAACTTCAAGATGTGTTTGGTATTAAATTATTATGTACAAATGCATTAGAAATCGCCAGCATCAGCGAGAGGCCAGCTTACGTATAAAATTTATTTTAAATACAAGCTCAAGGCGATGTGATGAGTACAAAGAGTTTTTGTATGTATTTAAATGTTTAATCAAATGTCATTCCTCGGTTTCGTCTCGGAGTTTGAAGTTTTCTGTTATATCATTGAGAAAGTTAGAGAAAGTAGTACCATCAAGTTTTCATCATGGATTTTCCTTAAAATATATTTTGAGATGTAATCTTATATATGCACTTCCTGCAAGCTTTAATTGTTTATTTTTACTCATTTAAAATGGGTTAACCTCATATTTTGATCACAATTTATCTTTAGATATTCTTTTTTTTTCTTTTATTGATGTTAAAGAATTAATAAAGTATAAAGTATATAAGTTATTTGCAGTCTTCGTCCCATGCATCCTATCTCGTATTATTAGAGAACTTTCTCGGGAAAATAAACGATTCGGAACACAACATATAAATCAATCATCTCGTCAGCGATAACCGATATTTTGTCTGGGTCCGATATAAAAATACATGGCTGCAAATGCAGAATATAGTTTTAAATTGGACCACTCGGGGAAAACGTTATTTTATCATTTACTCTGAACGTATGACGCAAATTTAACCAAACTACACTAGAATGATGTATGTTAAACGATTGTTCATTTCGTTCTGATTCGACAAGATCACGGCAGCCAACGCCAGCGTGGAACAGCATGATAATTTAACATTGGACCCTAAAGATAAAACATCATTTTCATCATCTGCCCTAAAACTATTGAAGCAAATTTAAATAAACTGCAGTAAAATGATGTAGGGAATGGCCTGTACAAAAATTGCTTACTTCGTTCACATGGCTGCGAGTACGGATCTTAGTTTACCATTGGCCCTGCGGGAAAATCATATTTTTAGCATCTCCCCTGATACCCCTGATGCAAATTTACCCAAGCTTTACAAGAATGTTTAATAGAAGGTCCTTTACATTAATTGCCTTTTCTATTTGGACCCGATTAAAACATGGCCGCCTGCATGGACTATAAAGAGCCTGTATCGCTCATCTCGACCATGGCTGACATAGACAAATGAATGATATTTCCAAAAGGGTCCAATGGTAAGCTGCTCCCTACTGGAGGCCCCTTTGGATTAGATAAAGGCATGCTAGACACAATTTTTGAAGGGGCCACACAAGGACTTTTGTAATGAAGTTGTGTTCAATTGGATATGTGGTTTCAGAGATCTAATTCTTTTGATGGAATCCAATATAAACTATGTTGCAGCTGTTGGCCATCTTGAATGAGGTACAGATCTGCAGGATGCCTTTTTGTAGGGAACCATCTAATGACCATTGTGACTAAGTTTGGTTCTAATTGAACGAGTATTTTCAGAAGATAATCTTTGAATGTGTTTTCAAAATGGTTAAATGTTAAACTATGTTACTCAGATGAAGCGTGGATCTATTGTTTTTGGAGGGTAACATCAAAATACAATTGTGACTAAGATCGGTTCTAACTGGACAAATTCTTTCTGAGATCTTTGAATGTATTTGAATGTGTCATCCTTTTCAATCCATTTCAGACCAGGTTTCAAAAATAATTTGGCCAGGGGTTCCACTAACAGTCTAAGTGATAAATGCTGCTGAAATCAAAACATTACAAGGCCTCTTTCAAAAAATGTTTGTGGATGGGTCCTCCTCATAAACTAATTTATACATATTTCTGAAAACAAAACATAAAATTTAGCAGAATACCTATTTCCATATTTTGTCAGTTTGTTTGCTTTCTGTGGCATCCAAAAGCTCAACACCCATTACAACCCATATCAAACAAGCATTTAATAATCGGCAAGGGTCCCCCTTATAATCTAGTTTATGCTTAAATTGTGGTGTGTGTGTGTGTGTGTGTGTGTGCTTCGGATAACTTTTTTCGAAATGTTCCAGCTTACCCATGACAAAAATAAAATAGGAAAGGCACACTATGAAAATTTATAGCATTAATTTTTTAGACACTTTGCGCAAAAACTATATTTTCTTTATTATATGGGGAGTGGTGGTGTGTTATTCGCCCAAGCATGTTAATATGTAAATTCAAACAAAAACCATCAACCAGTATTTGTAACATATTTTCGGGTAGATCTACAATATTAAATTCTTTTTGTATAGCTTTCATTCGTGATAATAATAAATTCAATAATAAGATATAAAATTACATGATAATTTAATACCGATTCTGAACTTACTATAAATTTAGTTACTGCAGAAGGCCATTTCGATAACAAATATGAAACAAAACCTATCTGTATAACAAAACCTTCAGAATGTGATTTCAGGTCATTTGTAAAGAAAATATAATTGCTATATATAGACTATCACATGCAATAAAATATGAAAAAAGCAAACTGGATAAACATAAAGCAGGTCATAAGCAGTTTGACGTCTTAAAACACCTAGAAACATATACTGTTAACACAGAATACACATATATTTATTATAACATATGAAACGTTCCGGACGTTGCTTTTCTGGAGAAAATTCCTTTTTTACACCATTTATTGACAGTGTGCATGTGTCCTTGCCCAGTGCGCTATGCTATTCAGTTTGAAACTTACAGAGCTCTTGAATAAGAATGATTTAGCTGATAAAAATATTTATGTTTATGGACAAATAAAATACCTTGTAATCAAAAATATACAAGCTTTGTTAACTTTGCTTGTAATACAAACCTATCATATATTGTGAAAATGTCTCTATATATTAACAGTAGAACAGGAAAATTGAGAATTCAAAATAAATACTGAAAAATAGTCTATTCTGTTTGTATTATATACTTTTTGTATAAAATTTGAATGCATTTTCAAAAATCTTACACAAAATCAAAAGACCCAATGAGTGGCATACCTGAAAAATATCTACCTGTGTAATATAGCGCCCTCTACCCATGAAGTGGTAACAGCTTGAAATATGCTGTGCTACTACCCATTGTATGAAACATGCTGTGTTTAGGATGCAGGGTACAGTAATTTGTTTGTTAAAATAACTTTTTTTATTGAAAGGACTGCTGTTCAGGTATTGAAGGTTTTTTCTTCCATTCATTTTTAGGAAGCGTCATTTCCGTAAACATTTGAATCTGAGAGAAAATATTTATAGACATGTTTCAGTATCGGTTTCTATAAAAAAAATACCAGCTCCATGTAAAAGTATTTAGGAAATACCTACAATGATTGAAGATGTTAATCAAAGGCCATAATTCACAAGAGAACTCCAAAAACAGAAACAGCAATGTAAGATAAAAGACACACGAAAATAAGAATTTGGGAAAACCGACCTTGATAATGGCACAAACAAATTCTCGTGGTAGGGTTAAACCAAATTTAAAGCACCGAAACCTCTCCCTCCTCAATCCCGTTATCCTATGACGAAGGTAGACTACTAACTGTAATACCACTATCCTAAATTTTCAAGAAAAATACTAAGTGTAATTTTGGAAAGATAGCCATTAAACTGTCGGCTAGATCAAGGAGCCTTGTCTATTGGTAAAACATTGTTACATTACAGAAGATAGATCAAACTCAAAATTTCTCGAAGGGTTTGGTTAAAAATCATCTAGCGGGGGAAGTATACGTATAAATTATAATTCTGATAGACTATGCATGAGCAAATAAAGGGATATGGAGTTAATTTACATGAATAGACTACGCTTGGTCATTTGATGAACACGAAGTGTTTTCGGTAGGATTGCATGCTCAAATCGAAAGCCACTCCTTAACTTTGTCTCTGATATTGCAGTTGACTGCTATAAGAAAAACGGAAATAGGGAAAAGTAGTACCATCAAGTTTACATGGACCTTTCAAAAAGACTTAAAGTGACAACAAGTCCGAATAAAGATGTAAAACAAGTATTGATTGTGTTTACTTATTTTATGTACATCGGCACAGAAATACCGAAGCAAAATGGGTTAGTCGCATATTTTGATATAGCCTCCATTTTTTTATTTAGTTGATTTTAAAGAAATACACACATTAGAACGTGTATGCAGCCCTATGTAGTCTTACTGTACCCCCTTTTTATTACATTTACTGTAACCGACATCCTATTTCGTTTTAAGAATTTTCTCCAGAAAAGAAACAACTCGGAACTATAATTTTGAGTATTTTAGCAAGGCCTTTTTATACAGCGTATAGATAAATTATTTTGTCCCCGGTAATCAAGGGCGATTACCGGGTAATGCTTCTAGATATTTCAACGACTTACTTGATTACAAGCTTTGATTGTCTATCGGGGATAAATGAACGGCGGTACCTCATTTTCCGTTCCCTCAGTGTCGATCTGTTGGATCTATGATCGCTGTCGGATTCGGAGTCATCCTCAGTATCGTTGTAATATACAAAATCTGGAGGAAATGGTGGCGGGAAAAAGTATGGATACATCATTGGGCCGCCATACCCATATGGTCCAGGATATTGATGACCTCTACCTGGGGGTCCCATTGGATACGGACCTCTAGGAGCAACGGATCCCATTGGATACATCATTGGAGGTCTTCGACCACGTGTAAAAATAATACGTGTAGACCCTCCTCTCACTGGTCCTCCTCTCATTGATCCGTGTGGTGTTCCCCTATTAGATCCATGAGGGGTTATATGTATAACAGGAGGAACACCTCTATATGACCCTAGGGGTGTTGTGTGTCTAACGTGTACGTGTTCTCTTGGTGGTCCTGGTGGTCTTCTTTGAGGGAAAGGCTTAGGATACCCATTCATTTCTGGTTTCGGTGCGTTTCCATTAACGAAATGTTCCTTTGGTGGTCCTCTTTTCAATCCACTTTTCTTCCTGTTTCTATAAAAGGAATTAATATGTAATTTAATATTTAAAATCCAACTATGCATGTTATGTAATGTGATATAAACCATTTTAAGAAAGTCATTTGACGATTTAAATGTACTATTTATTGTGACTAGATGAAGTTATGTTAAAATGTGCTGACAAATTAATACCTTTTGTAGTTGCGTGGTTTTCGACGTATTTATAATGAACAGTGGTAGTGATTCTGCCTTTCATGCAAAAGATGCTAGATTGTCACTGATGCTACGAATACGAACATGTTAACAGAAAACATATTCATCAAAATGGCATTTACTGGTGTGATGTTACAGAAACTATCAGTTCTTTGTGTCGTATCTAAAGGAAATAACATTTGTTTAACCCCATACAGACTTGTCTACAGTCAGACATGTATATTATTACAGAAAATATTCTTTATGCTTTTAACAAGCTACATTCACATTATTTTTCGAAATGTTTTAGAATATTAAGGACTTTTGACCTGTAAACAGGTTTTTTTATGACACAACATAATAAATAAGGACAATACCAATGAATAGAATAGACCATTTCCGAGTTCTGGTATTCAGATTCACAAACTAAAGCACAAGGTGTGTGAATCTTCCGAAGTAACTGAATGTGGAAAGACCAGTGTTGAGTCTAATGCAAGAGTTCTTGCACTAGTTTGCGGTTGGAAATGAATGTCCACGTTGAGTAAAGTAGTTTTAGCTGGATTGGTGTGCCAACTGAATAAATAGCTTATACTATAGTAAAACATTAATTTAAGGGTGCGTTAATATGCCTCGACAACTTTTTTAATCAACTTTATCAATGAAAAACAATTTAACCGGTGTCCTCCAAATTCAAATCGGGTAATTTTACCCCTTTGCTGAACATAAAATTTAATTAATAGCGTCTGTGTCTATCCATCTCATAGATGTTTTGACTTTATACATCCAAAAAGTACTTTCAAGGCGAGAAAAAAAAAACAAAATCAAAAAGTTCTATGTTCAGTACAAAACAATAGCTGTACTGAAATATGTAGGCAAAGCCATAGTACAGAAGGGCTGAATTATTAAACACTGGAGTACTGCCTTTTCATCATGTAGAGAGAAGAAAAACAAATGTGTAAACATTGTTGCAATTTTAGTTTAGTTTAAGTTAGATATTCTAATAAGTCTTTTTATTGGTAATGAAGCTGGCATGTAAGTTAACTGCTAGTAGTCTTTTGTGATTTTATGTTGATGTCCGTATATTTAGTTAGCTAGGCTATGGAATAGCCTAGCTATATAGATAGCTCTTGGGAGAAGTGAGGAGTACGCTTGCGCAGTGAGGAGAACGCATGCACAGAAGACTATTGACCAATAGGAATTTCAGATTCTCGAAAATCAAAATGGCGTCCAGTTTCGTCCTGATAAAACGGGGCGAGGTTTAATTTTTCTGTTTCCTTGTGGAAGTTGAAAAGTATTATAAACATTTACTAAAGGTGGTACTGGGAACAAGTTTGTAGAGGATGATGGGATTGGTATTGCAATAGCCAGATTTATAAATATAGATATGATAAAAAGAATAAGTAAGTGAGAACCGAACCGTCAATCTAAAAGCGAACAATCCAAGGACAATGGCAACACCAGAAACAAAAAAAGGCAAAAAAAAAAAAAACAAAGACCGACATGGGTACAGCACAGAAAAGAAAAATGAAGACACTCACACACAAAGATGAACAACACGGACCCAATATAAAACCATGGGTGAGATCAGGTGCACCGGAAGAGTCAGCATCTCCTGCTTCTTATAAGACACCCGCCGTGTTGAACATGTCAAATCCGGTAGTAAAGTCAAATTCGGTAGAGGAAACAACAATTAAGCTTTAAAGGGAAAGATCTGTTGTCATGTGGGAAACAGTAGAACAGTAATGTATAAATTTAAAACCAGAAGTTAATAAATAAAGATGAGATATTGTGCAATAATCAATAATATATATGCAAATACTATAAAAGACTTTTCAATTGTGTTAAACAATATTTTACGAAAGGATATGGAGTAAATGAACATGAGACCATAACACATATGTTAACTCCAACTGCACTAATTTTAATGAGCTGTATGGCCATTTCGGAAATTTATTCCTCATCAGCAGCACTAGAACCCAAACATAGGAAATTAATAATTTCAAAAGATGTCTAAAATGCATAAAACAAAACGAAATCCGAATAATCAGTAATATCAAATATAGATAAGGACAAAACTACGATGGAGGGAGTTGATCCTTCGGTTGATTGTAGTTTGATTGTAGTTTGTGGAGATACTTAGGCAATGAAGAACGAAAGGTGGAAAGAGATAGAATTGCGTTTTTTTGCGGAAGAATAAAGAGCTACCGCTGTTTATTTGTGTATGTTGTAAAAGGTTTATGTTTTGAAGCCAAGTACACGAGAAAGAGTTTAATGCAAAAGATGAGAGGTTGAAAGAAATGTTAAAAAGAGAGAAGCATATTGTGTGTAAAACGTGTAACTCTTTTGTGTGTAAGAAGGCTAAACCCCCTCAAGCAATGATCAAATCAGTGACTGTTTTATCACATGTGCAGACCAATAGAAGAAATTACAAAGAAGTACCGAGAAAGGCTTACTTCATTGAAATAAAAGGGACAACAGGAAACACCTACAATGGCTGAAAATTATAATTACTTCAAGTATTGATTTGAGTATACAAATACATCATAAGCCACCACACCCTTGTCAATCAAACACGCAATTTTCTATCCAAGCTTATTCCATAGCCTGGCGTATCGTTTTTATTTCATAAAAACCATTATCCGATTTATATCATCAACTTATGTTTTTAAGTCCCCTCGTGTTTTCTAGTTCTTTCAGTTTCATTTTCACAATTGACTCAGTCCTGTTACTAACTGAATTTTACTGTTGTTACGATTGTTTTTTTATTTATCACATTGGCTGTAGGGGGAGGTTTGGGCCCAGTAAAACTAGTTTAACCCCGCCGCAGCACGTTTGCGCCTGTCCTAAGTCAGGAAATTTATTAAGTCTTTGTGTGTCTAGTTATGTCGCCCCAGACGTAGTCGGGACGACATATTGTTTTTTGTCCGTTTCTTTATTATTAAGTCTCCCAAACAAAGTTTGGGGAGACTTATTGTTTTACTGCCGTTTCTTATTATTATTATTATTCTTATTATTATTATTATTATTATTATTCTTCCGCCTTCTTCGCCACTGAACTTGTCCGGAAGTTTTCTCGGAGAATATTGGTCTGATCATTATGAAACTTCACAGGATGATAGATACCCATGCCGCGGGGTGCACTTGGGTCTTGAAATTTTCAAAATGGCCGCCGTTGCCATGGAAACGGAAAAAAGGCGGGAAAATTGAAAGTGCTCCAAATTGAACGAAACTTCACAGGAAGGATGTATACAAATAGTAGAACACATTTTTGGGCCAAAAAATTTCAAAATGGCCGCCGTTGCCATGGAAACGGAAAAAGGCGGGAAAATTAGAAATGCTCAAAATTGGATGAAATTTCACTGATGGGTTGTCAAGATTGTGCTGAACTCAAATAAAAAGCCATCTCCTGTGTCCATGGGAGGTTTGGGAGACTTTTATGTTTGTATCCAAACATAGGAACACTAGTTATTATTATTATTCTTTCTTCCACCTCTTTTTGTCCGGGAGATTTCTCAAAGATGCCTGAGCAGAATTCAATCATACTTGATACAAAGTTGGAACACTATCTGAAGTTGTGCAATCAAGAAAAATTTTCCTCAAATTTGCAGCCATTTCCAAGATGGCCGCACGAATACGAAAAATTCGAATTCGGTCCATGCAATTTCAACTAAAATTGATATTTTCTCAATGATGCATGGACAGATTTCAATCATATTTGGTACAAAGTTGGATCACCTTGAGGAGATGTGCATGCACCGGAAAAAATTTTCAAAATGGCCGCCATTTCCAAGATGGCTGCCAAAATACGTCAAAATTTCAACATTGTCGGATTTCAATGAAAATTGATTTCTAGGTAGATTTTGACGCTGCGAACAACATGGAATCATTGAATTGGCTGCCAGGGGCGACATCAGCTATTGCTTGCAATTGCAAATCTAGTTAGTTTACTTTTATGTCTATAAGAGTCTAGGATGATGTTTATTTCGCTGAACTTGATTACTCTTTATTTAGTGGCCGACTCCGACCTGCTGTTGGGTGTGGGGTCTCTTCAGCGTTCATTGGAGATCTTATGGTGGCTTTGAGGTGTTATTACTCCCCTTTGGGTCGTTGTCTCTTTGACACATTCCCCGTTTCCCTTCTTTTTTCTATTGTTGTGCATTTGGCATACCCATGTATGTGTCACTGTTTGTAAGGGAATTTATAAAACTAAGATAACCAGTACGCAGTACATACAAACCAGGTTCTATGTCCTTTACTTAAATTGAAAGGCGGGAAGTATAACCATGATCCAATTTCATAAATCATCTTACATCAAGATTCTGCTTTACTGAAATATTTATTTTTTTCCCTTCAACTCGAATTTCAAGGAACTGTTGTGTCAGTTCTCGGGCTGGGGAGGCGATTAATAAATACTTTTAAAATGAAACTGGCCCAAAGTTGAAAGAAATGACCATACACCTGAGCTGAACAATTTTACACATTTGATTTTTTCTACTCTCTATACTACTCTCCAATATGATAAATTCCTATTTGGTGCTATAAGTGAAGATGGGTCTATTCTATTCAAAATTACACTAGTATAAAGAGGATGATGATGCCACCAAAATGATGGAATTTTTAATTGATAATAAATTTGTAGAATTTGGAGGACATAAAAGTATAACAGCAGACAATAGTGGTGCTTGTGGGTACTAATTGTGGGTCAATTTTAATTTATTTGTTTCGAACCCAGGTTCATACAAGGGCTAGTATAGAAAAAAATCAATATCTTAACCAAGTACTTTAATTCCAGATTCCGTTGTATAGATGATTTCTTCATTGAACAAATCTCAATTTAAGGATAACATTCGTCTTGTATATACCCAAATAATCTCAAACTTAAAGAGACCACTTCATCATCAGCATCATACCTGGAATTATACCTCTTGTACCTCATTTGTTTAATAATTCTTAACGTCTGAAAAAAACTTTACGACAAGAATGATTATTTTGATTTTCCAGACGTGAATTTGAGCATTAGTATTCCCTCATCCCCGGTATATGGCATCTACATTTCACAACTCATTCGATATTGTCGTGCCTGTAGTTTGTACATCGATTTTGTCAACAGTGCGAAATTACATACTCAAAAACACCAAGGTTATGTTAAATTACTGTTGTAATTGTCAATACAGAAGTTTTACGGTCGTCACCGTGATTTGAAAGATCTTTACAATATTTCTATTTCACAAATGAGAATAGATATCTTTTAGTAGATACAATATTTCTATTTCACAAATGAGAATAGATATTTTTTAGTAGATACAATATTTCTATTTCACAAATGAGAATAGATATCTTTTAGTAGATACAATATTTCTATTTCACAAATGAGAATAGATATCTTTTAGTAATACACTATTTCTATTTCACAAATGAGAATAGATATCTTTTAGTAGATACAATATTTCTATTTCACAAATGAGAATAGATATCTTTTAGCAGATACAATATTTCTATTTCACAAATGAGAATAGATATCTTTTAGTAGATACAATATTTCTATTTCACAAATGAGAATAGATATCTTTTAGTAGATACAGTGTTTATTACCGAACTGACAATTTTGATTTTGACAAAACTGGACTTTAACTGTCAGTGTATGAAGGGTGTCAATCGTGGAACAGAGCATGCTTACCCTTCCAGAGTACCTGATGATACCCCCTCCCGTTTTTGTGGAGATTCACATTACTAGTGCTTTAGTTTTGTAGCGTTTTTTTGTTCATTTTTGTTTATTTGTTGTGTCTTTGTCTGTTGTCTCAATTTTTGTTAAATATAAATTGCGTTTTTTTTTTTCGTTTCTCCTTTTTTGCTTCTGTATTCATTTGTCAATGTATTGAATATGTATCATACTTGATTTTCTTTATTGTGTTTCGATTTTTCCCTCAGTTTTGTTGTATGTAATAATTCATATCTATGTCTGGTATTTACAATTTTCAGAGTCAGTTGAAAACTATTATTTACATAACCACAATGTAAAAGCTGGTCAAAAATTGTAAAGTTAAGGTGCATGGTTTTTCACAACACTACCTTATATTCAGACAAAAAGAACTATATGAACTATATATAATAATTGTGATATACAGAAATGTTAACCATCGCGTAACTATAAATATTGACCATGAATAACTTATTTAAAGCAATACAGAAAATTCTTTTTTTTTAAACCAGATTTTTTTTTTTTTTTTTTGGATACTTACAGCACTGCAAACAACATTATCTGTAGTAACTTAAATAATAATGACATACAATACTGGTAATTCCAAGTGTCTAGTGTTATCTTTATTTGAAACAATTCACCGGGTTCACCACAAAATGGACTGAAATAATTTTGTACCTCTGCTCATAATTGGTCCTAATATCTGGGGATGTGATTTGTAAGCTCTCAGATCATATGGTAAGGTGCTTCGTATTTGTGAGCGAGAATATAAACGTTTTTTGTTTGTTATTTCTTTTTTCAAATAATTTGTATAAATTTAACATGCTGTTGGTTTTCGAACGCAATATTAATATATGTTATCAACAAAATGAATATTATCCTGTAAATACGAAGACACCACATTATTGAATGACTTGTATCCATTAAATCAGTAAAGTAAGTGCGAACAGAACAGTCAGTCAGACTAAAACGAACAAATTAGTAAATTCGGTGTAATTAAATCAGCTTCTTCTATAACCCTTACTTATTTCTTTAGAACTAACAATGAAAGGATATGGAGTAAATGTACATGAGACAAAGTCTCTACAAATATATGATTAAAGAAAAAAAAAGAAGGGAAACGGGGGATGTGTCAAAGAGACAACGACCCAAAGTCTATTTTGCCTCTAAGAAAAATTAGATAAAGATTAAGATGTTTTGTTTTGGGATCTAGCAACGAATTATCTTTTTGGACATCTAGAAATTACCGTCAAATATTAACTATTTTGAGCTATATTTGAAGGCCCCAGTAGGATAACGATGAATTAAAGTGAAGAGAATCTTACTCAAAGATCGGTAACCCCTTGCCTTTATTTTAGTTGTTTTATAATTTTACTACAGACCACTTCATACAAATTTACTGAGTAAAAATAGTTTAGCAATCTCAGGTTACAAAATCTCAATTCATGGATTTAATTTTACATTTCTGAGCTGGATTTGAGTTCAACTAATCATTAGCATTATGTCTGTCCTTGAATTCTGAATATTGCATTAATCTTATGCAAACTCAACCCAAAAAGGAAAATATTGCAACAAAAGCGAACAAAATTGACTGGTTATGTTACGATGATCATGAAGTGGTTCTTGTACTTTTTTGCAAAAAAATGAAAATCGCTGTTGGGATGATTTTCGCACCACAACTTGAATTTGATAACTTGTATACCCTACCTGACAAAATGTAGATTTTTTAGTGTTCAATTAAAGCAAATATCAGTAATTTTTAGCTGAGATCAAAATTTATCAGCATTTAATGTAAAAATGGATAACAGGAAACACTTACAATGGCTGAAAATTATAATTACATATTGCACATTAGAACACACGACACCAATCGGGAAAAGCGGAAAGGGGAATTCCATTACTTTCAATAAAATTAAAACAAGCATATTACTGCTTCTTGCATTCTAAACGTCATGAGAAGTAGCACATGCTTTAAGTTATTTCGCGGAAGTTGTTAGTCCACTTCACATGTAGAAGGTGCTATATTCCACTTTAAGTGTAGAGAATGCCACATTCAACTTCGGAGTCCCTAACCAGGTCCTTTGATTTCAATTATCTCAGATTTTCGACTATTTCTGAATTCTTTCAGCTGCAATGCATCAGAATTTTTATAAAAAAGTGATTTACGCATGCTGAAAAAATTTGTCCACATATTTTTTTAAAATGAATTCTGAATTTTCCTGTATTTTGTATTATAGCGACATTTTCCCAATATAAGATACCAAACAAAATTCTAAAGCTAAATGCTCCATGGACAGCACAAATCATCATGGTATGGGTCACTTATGATAATTTTGCAGACATTTCCTGATCTATGTAACCAACATCACATGCAAAAGAAAATAAGCAAAGAGACAATTGCAAGATCCCTGAAAAGTTCATATATTAATGAGTGGTATAAAAAATTGCTTGATTTCTCAGATGGAAAACTGAGAACATACACAAAAATCAAGTCAAACTTTGGATTTAAAAAATATTTAGAATCCATCAATAGTTTTGAGCACAGGAGAAGCCTAAGTAAATTAAGGTTGTCAGCACACCATTTGTAGATACCAGGGTATCCCTCCACACTTACGACTTTGCCAACATTGTAACTCAGGCGAAGTTGAAGATGAAAAACACTGCTTGTTGAAGTGTTCTAAATATAATACTGAAAGGGTTGACCTTTACAAAACAATATCAGAATCTTGTAAAAACTTTGTAAGATTGGATGATGACCAGAAATTAATCTGGTTATTTAATTGTGAAGATATAACTTTACTAAAACGTTTAAGTGAGTTCACATTAAAAAAATTGCAGATAATACTAGCAAAGTGAACAATTATATTCACATACGTTCCGTATTTGTTGCTCATATTATAACTGAACAAGTATGTTGCTTGTCTACATTAGACAAGAGGAGGATCGCGAGTATGCGGCCGAAGCAGCATGCCGCACATTCTTGAGCACCGACCCTTGGTGTCTCTTGTAGACCGGCAACTAATTTTACTTTATATACACTTTTTGTGGTTGTACTTCTACATTAGACACGACGAGGAATGTAGATATAACATATCCTGGAGCATCTTCCCTTGCGGTCTATTGTAGATTTACGATACATCGTTTATTTTATTTATTTATTTATTTATTTATATTTTTTTTCTTCAACTAGTGGTTTTTCTTCATCAGACACGAGGGGGAGTGTGGTTGCTCTTATGAAGCAACACACATATCCTTNAATACCAATGAATAGAATAGACCATTTCCGAGTTCTGGTATTCAGATTCACAAACTAAAGCACAAGGTGTGTGAATCTTCCGAAGTAACTGAATGTGGAAAGACCAGTGTTGAGTCTAATGCAAGAGTTCTTGCACTAGTTTGCGATTGGAAATGAATGTCCACGCTGAGTAAAGTAGGTTTAGCTGGATTGGTGTGCCAACTGAATAAATAGCTTATACTATAGTAAAACATTAATTTAAGGGTGCGTTAATATGCCTTCGACAACTTTCTTAATCAACTTTATCAATGAAAAAACAATTTAACCGGTGTCCTCCCAATTCAAATCGGGTAATTTTACCCCCTTGCTGAACATAAAATTTAATTAATAGCGTCTGTGTCACGCAATCTCATAGATGTTTTGACTTTATACATCCAAAAAGTACTTTCAAGGCGAGAAAAAAAAACAAAATCAAAAAGTTCTATGTTCAGTACAAAACAATGGCTGTACTGAAATATGTAGGCAAAGCCATAGTACAGAAGGGCTGAATTCTTAAACACTGGAGTACTGCCTTTTCATTATGTAGAGAGAAGAAAAACAAATGTGTAAACATTGTTGCAATTTTAGTTTAGTGGAAATTAGATATTCTATTAAGTCTTTTTATTGGTAATGAAGCTGGCATGTAAGTTAACTGCTAGTAGTCTTTTGTGATTTCAGGTTGATGTCCGTATATTTAGTTCTTTCAGTTTCATTTTCACAATTGAATCACTCCTGTTACTAACTGAATTTTACTGTTGTTACGATTGTTTTTTTTATTTATAACTTTGGCTGTAGGGGGAGGTTTGGGCCCAATGAAACTAGTTTAACCCCGCCGCAGCACGTTTGCGCCTGTCCTAAGTCAGGAAATTTATTAAGCCTTTGTGTGTCTAGTTAGTTTACTTTTAAGTCTATAGGAGTCTAGGATGATGTTTATTTCCCTGAACTTGATTACTCTTTATTTAGTGGCCGACTCCGATCTGCCGTTGGGTGTGGGGTCTCCTCATCGTTCATCGGAGGTCTTAAGTGGCTTTGAATTGTTATTACTCCCCTTTGGGTCGTTGTCTCTTTGACACATTCCCCGTTTCCCTTCTTTTTTCTATTGTTGTGCATTTGGCATACCCAGCAATGTGTCCCTGTTTGTAAGGGAAATTATAAAACTAAGGTAACCAGTATGCAGTACATACAAACCAGGTTCTGTGTTCTTTACTTAATTTGAAAGGCGGGAAGTATAACCATGATCCAATTTCATAAATCATCTTGCATCAAGATTCTGCTTGACTGAAATATTTTTTTAACCCTTCAAACTCGAATTTCAAGAATCTGGTTTTGTCAGTTCTCGAGTTGGGGAGGCGATTAATAAATACTTTTAAAATGCAACTGGCCCAAAGTTGAAATAAATGACCATACACCTGATCTGAACAATTTTACACGTTTGATTTTTCTACTCTCTATACTACTCTCCAATATGATAAATTCCTATTTGGTGCTATTGGTGAAGATGGGTCTATTCTATTCAAAATCACACTAGTATAAAGAGGATGATGCCACCGAAATGATGATGCCACCAAAATGATGGAATTTTAAATTGATAATAAATTTGTAG
This sequence comes from Modiolus philippinarum, assembly GCA_002080025.1. NCBI lineage: Eukaryota > Metazoa > Mollusca > Bivalvia > Mytilida > Modiolidae > Modiolus > Modiolus philippinarum. The sequence goes on from MJUU01063959.1 coordinate 23,450, forward strand.
AATTTGGAGGACATAAAAGTATAACAGCAGACAATAGTGGTGCTTGTGGGTACTAATTGTGGGTCAATTTTAATTTATTTGTTTCGAACCCAGGTTCATAGAAAAAATCAATATCTTAACCAAGTACTTTAACATTCGTCTTGTATACCCAAATAATCTCAAATTTAAAGACCCCAGTATCATACCTGGAATTATACCTCTTGTACCTCATTTGTTTAATAATTCTTAACGTCTGAAAAAAACTTTACGACAAGAATGATTATTTTGATTTTCCAGAAGTGAATTTGAGCATTAGTATTCCCTCATCCCCGGTATATGGTGTCTACATTTCACAACTCATTCGATATTGTCGTGCCTGTAGTTTGTACATCGATTTTGTCAACAGAACGAAATTACATACTCAAAAACACCAAGGTTATGTTAGATTACTGTTGTAATTGTCAATACAGAAGTTTTACGGACGTCACAGTGATTTGAAAGATCTTTACAATATTTCTATTTCACAAATGAGAATAGATACAATATTTCTATTTCACAAATGAGACTAGATATCTTTTAGTAAATACAATATTTCTATTTCACAAATGAGAATAGATATCTTTTAGTAGATACACTATTTCTATTTCACAAATGAGAATAGATATCTTTTAGTAGATACAATATTTCTATTTCACAAATGAGAATAGATATCTTTTAGAAGATACAATATTTCTATTTCACAAATGAGAACAGATATCTTCTAGTAGATGCAATATTTCTATTTCACAAATGAGAATAGATATCTTTTAGTAAATGCAATATTTCTATTTCACAAATGAGAATAGATATCTTTTAGTAGATACAATATTTCTATTTCACAAATGAGAATAGATATCTTTTAGTAGATACAATATTTCTATTTCACAAATGAGAACAGATATCTTTTAGTAGATACAATATTTCTATTTCACAAATGAGAATAGATATCATTTAGTAGATACAATATTTCTATTTCACAAATGAGAATAGATATTTTTTAGTAGATACATTGTTATTACCGAACTGACAATTTTGATTTTGACAAAACTGGACTTTCACTGTCAGTGTGTGAAGGGTGTCAATCGTGGAACAGAGCATGCTTACCCTTCGATACCTCCCGTTTTTGTGGAGATTCACATTATACAATTAATGACTTTTGATGAGATTAATACCACAATTTAACAACCCAAGAGATGTGATTATTACCAAGGCCGTTTACGGCCGAGGTAATTATCGGATCTCGAGGGTTGTTAAATTGTGGTGTTAACCGAAATCGAAAGTCATTAATTGTTTTATTATATGAATAATTGTTCCGAAAATTTAACGTTTTATTTATGCTTTTCCTTGTTTTGATAATGTTTCTACTTTAGGGAAATGGATTTTCCCTGTTACTATATATGGGTACACACTGAAGTGTTAAAAAGTTATGTTAACCTCACGTGCTAAATGGCGCGGTGATACTAGGATTTTCCCTGTTACTATTTATGGGTACATGCTGAAGTGTTTAACAGTGATGTAAACCTCACGTGCTCAAGGGAAGCGAAGTACTGATTTAACCAATCAGAATCTTGTATATTTATAGTCATATAATAATACTAGTGCTTTAGTTTTGTAGCGTTTTTGTTCATTTTTGTTTATTTGTTGTGTCTTTGTCTTGTTGTCTCAATTTTTGTTAAATATGAATTGCGTTTTTTTTTTCGTTTCTCCTTTTTTGCTTCTGTATTCATTTGTCAATGTATTGAATATGTATCATACTTGATTTTCTTTATTGTGTTTCGATTTCCCCCTCAGTTTTTTTGTATGTAATAATTCATATCTATCTCTGGTATTTACAATTTTCAGAGTCAGTTGAAAACTATTATTTACATAACCACAATGTAAAAGCTGGTCAAGAATTGTAAAGTTATGGTGCATGGTTTTTCACAACACTACCTTCTAACTATATGAACTATATATAATAATCGTGATATACCATTGTGTAACTATAAATATTGACCATGAATAACTTATTTAAAGCAATACAGAAAATTCTTTTTTTTTTAAATCAGATTTTTTTTATAATTACAACACTGTAAAAAACATTATCTGTAGTTGACATACAATACTGGTAATGCCTAATGTCTAGTGTTAACTTTAGTTGAAACAATTCACCGGGTTCTCCACAAAATGGACTGAAATAATTTTGTACCTCTGCTCATAATTGGTCCCAATATCTGGGGATGTGATTTGTAACTCTCAGATCATATGGTAAGGTGTTTCGTATTTGTGAGTGAGAATATAAACGTTTTTGTTTGTTGTTTCTTTTTTCAAATACTTTGTATAAATTTAACATGCTGTTGGTTTTCGAACGCAATATTAACATATGTTATCAACAAAATGAATATTATCCTGCAAATACGAAGGCACCACATTATTGAATGACTTGTATCCATTAAATCAGTAAAGTAAGTGCGAACAGAACAGTCAGTCAGGCTAAAACGAACTATTAGTAAATTCGGTGTAATTAAATCAGCTTCTTCTATAACCGTTACTTATATCTTTAGAACTAACAATGAAAGGATATGGAGTAAATGTACATGAGATAAAGTCTCTACAAATATATGATTAAAGAAAAAAAAGAAGGGAAACGGGGGATGTGTCAAAGAGACAACGACCCAAAGTCTATTTTGCCTCTAAGTTCCAACTGTTAATAAAAATTAGATAAAGATTAAGATGTTTTGTTTTGGGATCTAGCAACGAATTATCTTTCTGGACATCTAGAAATTACCGTCAAGTATTAACCATTTTGAGCAATATTTGAAGGCCCCAGTAGGATAACGATGAATTAAAGTGAAGAGAATCTTACACAAAGATCGGTAACCCCTTGCCTTTATTTTAATTGTTTTATCCTTTTACTACAGACCACTTCATGCAAATTTACTGAGTAAAAATAGTTTAGCAACACATGGTGTGAATGAATAATGACTATTTCTCAGGTTACAAAATCTCAATTCATGGATTTAATTTTACATTTCTGAGCTGGATTTGAGTTCAACTAATCATTAGCATTATGTCTGTCCATGAATTCTGAATATTGCATTAATCTTATGCAAACTCAACCCAAAAAGGAAAATATTGCAACAAAAGCGAACAAAATTGACTGGTTATGTTACGATGATCCTTTTTTGCAAAAAATGAAAATCGCTATTGGGATAATTTTCGCACCACAACTTGAATTGGATATCTTGTACACCCTACCTGACAAAATGTAGATTTTTTAGTGTTCAATTAAAGCAAATATCAGTAATTTTTAGCTGAGATCAAAATTTATCAGCATTTAATGTAAAAATGGATAACAGGAAACACTTACAATGGCTGAAAATTATAATTACATATTACACATTAGAACACAATGTGGAAAATTTTCCACTGTTGCAGGATGCATATATGCACTCTAAAATGCTCCATGGACAGCACAAATTATCATGGTATGGGTCACTTACGATAATTTTGCAGACATTTCCTGATCTATGTAACCAACATCACATGCAACAGAAAATAAGCAAACAGACAATTGCTAGATCCCTGCAAAGTTCATATATTAATGAGTGGTATAAAAAATTGCTTGATTTCTCAGATGGAAAACTGAGGACATACACAAAAATCAAGTCAAACTATGGATTTGAAAAATATTTAGAATCCATCAATAGTTTTGAGCACAGGTGAAGCCTAAGTAAATTAAGGTTGTCAGCACACCATTTGCAGGTTGAAGTAGGTAGATACCAGGGTATCCCTCCACACTTACGACTTTGCCAACATTGTAACTCAGGCGAGGTTGAAGATGAAAAACACTTCTTGTTGAAGTGTTCTAAATATAATACTGAAAGGGTTGACCTTTACAAAACAATATCAGAATCTTGTAAAAACTTTGGAAGATTGGATGATGACCAGAAATTAATCTGGTTATTTAATTGTGAAGATATAACTTTACTAAAACGTTTGAGTGAGTTCACATTAAAAAAATTGCAGATAATACTAGCAAAGTGAACAATTATAATCACATACGTTCCGTATTTGTTGCTCATATTATAACTGAACAAGTGTGTTGCTTGTCTACATTAGACAAGAGGAGGATCGTGAGTATGCGGCCGAAGCAGCATGCCGCACATTCTTGAGCACCGACCCTTGGTGTCTCTTGTAGACCGGCAACTAATTTTACTTTATATACACTTTTTGTGGTTGTACTTCTACATTAGACACGAGGAGGAATGTAGATATAACATATCCTGGAGCATCGTCCCTTGCGGTCTATTGTAGATTTACGATACATCGTTTATTTTATTTATTTATTTATTTTTATTTTTTTTTCTTCAACTAGTGGTTTTTCTACATCAGACACGAGGAGGAGTGTGGTTGCTCTTATGAAGCAACACACATATCCTTGAGCACCGTCCCTTGGTGTCTTCTGTAGATTTACAACTTTATTGTTATTTATGATGCGTGCGTATGTACTTACATATATTACCAACAAAAAAAAAAAAAATTAAATTAAAAAATCTGATAATGTGTTTATGTCACCTCCCTCGTCTGGGTTACAGGCATACATATATATAAATATATATATATGTTGTATTGTTGTGTCTGAATTATGAATGTTATATTTGTAATTGCCCCTTGAGGGACCTTGATTGGAATAAATGTATCTTATCTTATACCACAATCTGCCAAGGAACTACACATGCAATATGTAATATTTTTTTTAATTTTTTTACGAAAGGATATGGAGTAAATGAACATGAGACTATAACACATATGTTAACTCCAACTGCAATAATTTTAATGAGCTGTATGGCCATTTCGGAAATTAATTCCTCATCAGCAGCACTAGAACCCAAACAAAGGAAATCCATAATTTCAAAGAATGTTCATAATGCATAAAACCAAACGAAGTCCGAATAATCAGTTATATCAAATATAGCTAAGGACAAAACTACGATGGAGGGAGTTAATCCTTAGGTTTTAGAATTTACACAAATTTAGATAATAGTAATTGATCAAAGTGTACACATGAGATATTATCTCATGTACAAGTACACCATATCTAAGAAAAATAAAGAGCATTTTTGTTAAAATTTAAAACTGATGAAAATGTGTTGCTTCACTTTTTTTGTTGAGTATGTGTGGGGGCATTTTGGACCCCTACCACCAGCTTGAATAAGATATAACTAAATGTATAATAAAAGTTGTATACTGTGATTTTAAGACCAAACTAAAATTAAATGTTTATCGTTTTATGTAAATGTAGCGTGATCATCATAAAGCTTCATCTCAAATAACAATAAATGGCAGAAGTTTTTCTTGCTTGTCTGTCAATGAATAACTTTCAATTTCAACATCAAAAGGAGTCAACTTTCCAATATTATTTAATGTTACCAGCTCATCTTTCAAATCTGTTCGAAAATGATGGCGATAATATTAAGTTATGTTCGACAATAAGTTGTATTTACAAAAAACATTTAACTTATTGTGGTTATAGGTAGTAATTTTCTACTGTACAGAAGAACGAAAATAGAATCAAACCTAACAACTAAATAGAAAGGAGGACTCAAACAACTTGGAGTTAACTAAAATTGCAACAGGAAATGTCTCTAGATGTCTGAAAGCAATATTAACACAACACAATATGACAAAAAGGGTAAAGAGCAGAAAATTGAATTAGTTTGAGGATATTTTGAAAACTGGAAATAGATAAACAAAATAAAAAAAGACGCGAGGGATTTACAAACTTTTGAAGGATAGAAAGTATGCCGCTTTCACAGTGCATCCAATCTTGTTTCCCTGTGCATTTCCCCCCCAAGTCAAAAGTGGGTCCTTTGGTCTGTCCAAATGTATTCATGATTTCCCAAACTCATTTCAAATTTACAAAACATGGAACACCAGAATGTAAAACACACAATATTGATAATTACTAGTGTTAAAACGGCTGCACGACATTTGAGCCAATTTTTGAACATTAGGCTTCGTCATTTGAGCCAAAATATTTAGCACATTTGAGCCAATGTACCTGAGTTTTACCTGAGCGTGGAATGTTAATTATAAATAATATTTATATCGGTATCATACTGAATTGAAAAGATGAGTTGTCAAAGAAAGGCGACGGATGCAAAGGAGTGGCATAGCTAATTTTATGTAAGATACATTCAAATTTACTGTAGATTCTGCTTTATAGAAAAAAAATCTGTTTCTTTGTAAAATTGTTACACGCGTATTTACTCCAAATACTATTTAGAATCTCTGTTTGCTGATAAGATATACTCTTCAAATGTAATGTTATAATTAAAATAATACACGTAATGTTTTATCAAAGCTATAAACTGGTATCTAAAATGTCACTATCAAATAGCACTGAAAGGCAAATTGCAACATTCATATAAATTAAAATCCCAGAAATATAAAGAAACATACTGAGTAAATAGCGTTTTTCTTTTGCTTGGCTATTTACAAAGAGAAGCTGAATGTAACTTTTTTCTTTAAAAAGAATTGTAAATGCAGTAAAACAACCATATTTACTTTCCGTTTAATTAGTGGCTCAAATGACTGGTTTCTTTTTTGGCTCATATGTGGATTCGTTGATTTATTTTGGCTCAAATGTCGTGCAACAGTTAAAACAATTCACCGGGTTCGTTACAAAATAGTCTAAAGTTATCGTGTGCCTCTGTTCATTATTGGTCGTAATTTCTAGGGAAGTGATTTGCAAACTGTGAGGTTTCCGTATTTGTTAGTCAGAATATAAAATGTTTTTTTTTTCTAGATTTAATATGCTGTTAGTGTTGGAATCTAAATTAAACAAATTTGTCAACAAAATGAATGTTATCTTGCAAATACGAAGACACCATATATTTAAATGACTTATATGCAAGAAGAGTAAAAAAAAACAAATAAATTCTCTCTTTAATATCCAAACATTTCAATCAATAAAATAGTAAAGTAGGTGTCCTTAAATCAGCTTTTCATGTAACTTTTACTATTTTTTTGAGAGTCTATTTAGCTTTTCAATCTCAGTTGTTGATCTAAAAATTAAAGAAAAGTGACATTGGTGGACACCTAGCAACGAGTTCTGCTTTGAACCGTCTAGAAATTACTGTCAAGTATAACCTATTTTGGGTTATTGTTGTCAGTGCCTTTAATTAGAGATTATTTCATACCAAGATGTCACCAATAATAGTCCCGGCATTTTGGACCCCTACCACCAACTTAAATTAAATATAACTAAATATATAATACCAGGTGTACATCTTGGTCTAAACTGTGATTTTAAGACCAAAACTAAAATTAAATCTGTGTCATTTTATGTAAATAGGTGCGTGATCATCATATAGAGCTTCATCTCAAATAACAATAAATGGTAAAAGTTTTCATATTAGAATGTCAATGTATAACAATCAATTTTAACATTAAAGGGAATAAGGTTTGCAATTTTTTATTTATGTTTCCATCTCAACTTTCATACTAACGTTGATAGTAATGTTTGACAATAAAATGTATTTAAAAGAAACACTTTTACTGATTTTGGGCGTGGCAGAACATTTAATCCTGTACAGAAGACATAAAAAGTGATCCAACTATTTTGAATAACTCTAACATTCCGATAGCAAGGGACTCAAACAATCTTGCATTAACTAAAATTTCAATAGGAAATGGTTCTAAATGCCAATATGACGAGAGCAACTTGTACATGGCAAAAATTGAATTAGTTTAGGGATTGAATATTTATGCTCTAATAAGATGCATAAACATACACATTAGAAAAATAGCTCACATCCAAAGTTTTAAATATATACAACATAAGGTGGTTACAAACATTTGGAGGATAGTGTGTAGTAACAATGAAAACATTAAGAGTAGATGCACATTAAACAGACAAAGTCCCTTTTACATGGCATTCAATCATGTTTCTCCATGACTTTTTGAACCATGTCCGAAGAAGGGTATTGATCCGTCCAATTCTGGATCTTCCTAAGTCCAGAATTTCATTTGTCCAATTACCTGTCCAACTACTACACCTACTAAGTCTTGACTTTGATATGTTCAGCTACTATGTCTTCTCAAGTCACGGTTTTGAAATTCACACACGTTGCCATCAAGGATCATCAGGAGTCAAGAGACGGAGACTTTTGAGGGGTTATAAACCCCCTTTTTGGACCCGGGACTTTGGCTTTATTTTGGGCGTATTTTTGACTTGATCACTTGAGTCCATGGACTGCATAAACTCAAAAGTCATAGCATTTTGGATTTATCCTTCAAATTCAAAAAAAAATCAGAAAATAAATAAATGGACTCTGGACTTCATCTAAAATTTTGGGTGTACTCTGGACTCAAGGGGTATGGGGGTTGTCTTGAGGTCTTTAATTGAGAGAGTGAATTACATGTAGAATATTCAATCCAGTAATGGATTTTTGATACAATTAGAAGACTTATATGCAACTTTATTATAAAACGCCTATGAAGGGCGTTGGTCTTTTTTATAATTAATTTTGCATATATTTTACATAAGCAAAGTACAAAGGCCTTCTCGTTAAGCGATAATATCGTATAAGTAAATAATGTGAACTTTTAAAGTCTGAAAAGTTATTCAATCACGAATAAAAGAATATCATTACTTCATTCAAATTAAATGAACAGTCCCAAGGACAAAGTCAACCAGGAAAATCATTGTAGTTGGGCATGTGATCCGTATCATAATCAGACATTTTTTTTCATTTGCAGTTTGTTATTTTTCTTTTCAGTTTTAAATTAAAGTCTCATTGACATGCCCAAGATAAAATTATATGTGTGTAAAAATCCAGCAAGTTTTGCCATGCGTTCTGAGGGGTATCAAAAATGAGCTGTGAAAAGGGTCCAAAATATATATATAGATGGTCCAGCGAAGAGGTGCCAGATATGTTTACAACCAGTAGAGTAACCGATCTAGTGTCAGTTCCATGATCGACACACTTAAATGGAATTAACTAGAACAAAACAGGAAAGAAGCCAGACTATGCATATTGTATAAAATCTATCATCAAGAAGTGGCCATAAATATAGATGATAAACTAATAGATCCATCCAGAATTAGTAGAAACATGCATAACCTCTCCTCCCAGATACCAAAAAGTAACAGTAACGGCAAAAGAAATTCTCGTTAACCCCACGTACGATCACTACCATTAAACGTAGTATCCGCTAGTTAAGAAAAAAAGACAATGAGCTAGCCAAATCCTTTAATTTCAGTTTCCGTTTTATAGATGATGTTCTTTCATTGAACAATCCTCAATTTATGGATATCTTTCATCTTATATACCCAAATGAACTCGAAATTAAGGAGACCACTGATACACCATCATCAGCATCATACCTGGGCCTTCACCTCTACATTGACATAAAAACAAAACTTTACGACAAGCGTGATCATTTCGACTTTCCAATAGTGATTTTCCCGTTTTTGAGCAGTAATATTCCCACATCTCCGTTATATGGCGTGTACATTTCACAACTCATTCGCTTTTGCCATGCCTGTAGTTTGTACAGAGATTTTGTCAACAGAGCGAAATTACTGTCTCAAAAACTTACACATCAAGGGTATGTTCAGTCACAGTTGCAATTGTCACTACAGAAGTTTTACGGTCGTCACCACGATTTGACAGACCGTTACAATGTTTCTGTTTCACAAATGAGCACAGATACCTTTGGTAGATCCAGAGTTTGTTACCGGACTGACTAACACCGACTGTGACAAAACCGGACTTTTTTCACTGGCAGTGTGACGGGTGCCACGCGTGGAGCAGATCATGCTTTCTCTTCCGGAGCACCTGATGATACCTCAGTTTTAATAGAGGTTCACAATGCTAGTGCTATATTTTTGTGGCGTTCTTGTTCATTTTTGTTAATTTGTTTTGTCCTTGTCATACTGTCTCAATTCGTGTGAATTGCCGTGATTTCGGATTTATGATTTTGGAATTCCAACTTTTCTCGTTCTTGCTTCGGTATTCGTTTGGCGATGTACCTCAACAATTGATGCCTTCAAAGCTCAACTCGCGAAACTCAATGAATAAACCTATACAGACTGTATATAGTTTTAATTATATACCAGCAGTTTACTAAATTTAGATTGTTTACATGCACACTCACATGGCAGACTTATCAACATGTTGATGGTGGCCATTAAGAGACAGAAGAAGAAACCGGGAACCTTTCAAACAACATGTCAGACTGAAAGTAGAATAACGCCTAACTGATGTCAGGCTTCGAATAAATAGTTGGATTCTTATAAGAATCACGAAGAGGAGAATGTCGTTGCAATGATGGAATGTTAATTGACAGCATTTTAATGGATTTGGAGGCAGGAGACTATGAGGATCAATGGTGAACCACTTTTAGCAAATTTATGAAACCATGTAATACAAAGGCTAGATCCGGAAAAAGAAAATAAACTGGTCGCGTATTTAAATTACAGATGATGTTTTACTGCCAATCCCCAGTTCATCTTGTAAAACTAAATTGACTCGAAACTGAAGAGAGCCTAGATACACCATTCATCAGCATCAGACCTACACTTATACAGTCTATATTAATAACTCAGGACGTCTGAAAGCAAAACTCTACGAAAAGCTTGATTCAGATTTTAACCTTTCAATAGTATATATATATAAATAATTTATTCAGAAACTACCCCTTTACAACGGGGACACTTGCATGCAGGGTTCATGCAAGTGCGTCTAATATCACAGTTATTATTAAAATTAACTACATGCACATATGAAAAATAAAACACTATACATATAATACAATATAAGAATCAAAAATCAATAATTAAAATGTTCATTATGATCAATCAATACTAAAATAAATGCAGTAAGTTAAAATGCGTAAAATTCTCCTAATATTCCATCTTTAAAATTGATCAGTGATTGTTTTCCTAATATTATACATCTGAGATAACATTTTTTTACTTATTGAATCAAGATATTCATCATATGAGTTAAAACAATCACCATTTAAAACAAGAAGTTTATAAAACGGCGACAACTCAGTGAAGCAAAATCCTGGCAGAATATCACGTAGATAATCGTCAATTTCATGAAAAAGGGAGCTTCGGATAGATTCATATGCATGACAGTGTAGTAAGAAATGTTCCAAAGACTCTTCGGAGTTGCTATCACAAGACTGACATAAAGAACTTTCTCTTAAGTTCATTCTATGTACTTTTCTTTTTATTTAATTATCTTCGCTCCGTAGGAGAGGGGGTATACTGTTTTACCCTTATCCGTCTATCAGTCCGTCCGGAGCATCTTTCGTCAAGGATTTCTCAGCTTGTGTATGTAATAATGATTTAATATTTGGTTTGAAGCTTTAGTATGATGAGTTGTTCCGTACGTGTCTTCCCTTTTCAAGTGCGTAACTCATCTAATTCCTGTCTGACTTTGATTTTTCCCATTATAGCTATATCTGGAAATTTTTCGTCAAAGATTTCTCAGCTTTCGTACCGTGTCTCCCCTTTTAGGTTTGTAACTTAAGTTTACTTCCTGTTTGACTATAACTTTAATTTTTTCCCCTTAATACTATAAATTGATTTTTCCTCAATGATCTCTCAGCTTTTGTATGTAGTAATAATTTGATACTTGTTCTGAAGCCTTGGTATGATGAGTTGTACAGTGTCTTCCCTTTTCAAGTCCGTCACTCATCTACTTCCTGTTTGACGATGACTTTGATTTTTGGCGTTATAGCCATATATTGAAATTTCGTCATGGATTTCTTAACTTTTTGTGTGCAGTAACGATTTGATTTGAAGCTTTGGTATGATGAGTTGTACCGTGTCTACCCTTTTCAAGTCCCTAACTCCATGAATTCATCTACTTCCTGTTTTACCATAATTTTGATTTTCCCATTATTTCTTGAGGATTCATCATTGTGTTCAAACTTGTTTTGTTTCCAAACTTGTACTGTAGTACTAGCATATTACAGTAATTTTGTCAACAGGGTGAAATTACTGTTTCAAAAATTTATACTCGAGTAATGTTCAACTCCACTGTTGCAATTATCGATACAATACTTCTATTTCGGAAATGAGAATAATCATGTTTGAGTATATCCAGAGTTTATTGACGAACTGACAAACACCGGCCATGACTTGACACAGCAATTTTTTTGCCATTGTGACGGATGCCACTTGTGGAAAAGATGATTACCTTTTCTGTAGCCCCTGGTGATACATTTAGTTTTTTGCAGAGATTCGAACTGCTAGTGCTTTAAATTAGTTTGATAGTTCTGGTTCAGTTTTGTTTGTTTTATCTTAAGTTTGCATTTTGTCTCTATTTGTGTTTTCTCTAATATTGCCATGTTTTTGGATTTTCCCCTTCTCTGTGTATTTTCCTTGGTATTTTTTGCCGATGTTAAGTGAACGCTAACTCTAGCATTTTTTCGTGGAACCTCAACATCTAGAGGTCTGAAGATCTATCGTATTCTTCCCACAACTGTTAAATACATTTATACACATGGTATTAGAATATATGTTTTTACACACCATAACAGATATTGACTTACCGTAAATAGAGTAGAACTGGTATTACGACCACCGCAATTATAAAAATGAGACCGGCTATGACACCTGCAACTACTACGCCAACTTCTGAGTCCGTTAGAGCATTTACTCCTGAATAAAAAAAAAGAGGGACTTAATATTTGGAGGGGAAATGAAGAGACAGGGGGCAAACGTAAATGAATAGAAATCAAAATAATACTATAAAACGGCCATAATAAATTTAAAACAACGCGATGAGTGATAAAGAAATTATCGCGATTTTTTCATGACTTTGAGTTTATAACAGGGGCTCACAAAATTTAGGGTAGTAATAGAGGTCCCAAAGGGGTCATTGACTGGTGATGAAAAAAACTTTGACCATTGATGGATGAGCTAACAATACTAAAGGCTTTGATGAAGAGACCACAAAATACTGGGCAATGATGGAGAGGATTATAAAATTATATTCATTATTATTATATTATATTATATTAATATTCATTGATGTCACATCAAACTAATAGCAATGATCGAATGGTCACTATACGTACAACATCGAGCAAAGACAAATTATATCAAGAAAAAATTAAGACATTGATGAAGGTCACAAATTTCAGCCATCAGAACAACTACACAGTGTGGATGTAAAAAAAAACATTTTGTACATCTAAATGAGTGAATCTTTCCTGGGCTCGATGCCATTCTCTTATATATAGTAGCAGTAAAATGAGAACACAACATTTTGTTCAAAACCTGGTGGTCACAAAGGATATGACAACTCAAGTTGGTACAAGGCATTCATTTACATGTAATCTTACGTCATTCAGAATACATGTGCGTTTTTATGTAACGGTGTAACAACATTTAAAGTGACATATTCATGTAAAGTATTGTTATAAGACAATAAATCCTGCATTACCTAACATAAACTATAAAATTGTCGGAATATTGTCGTTTTTATGTACAAAAGATTTGAAACTGAGAAAAATAATATCGTCATTGGTTTCGTTTTCACTAATAATCTTCTGATTTTAACGAAAGTTGGAACATATTACTGAGTGTTTCCATCGTTGATATCACTGTCAGTTTTATTTTATGACGGTTAACGTAGGGGCTTTATTTTAGACTGTTAACAAAGTCGGAAGGGTTCACACAAAACACTTGCTGAATTTTCAAGCAACCTCTCGAAGAACATTCCCAATGTATTTATGCTGTTCCATACAATTGCAACTGTATGTGATCGAGGCACGGGGTGATGTCACTGTGAGATTTGTTTGTTATACTAATTTCTTGTTAGATCCAACAAGGAAATTAAATTGAAAACTGGGATTTAAAAAAAACCTACGCCTTTGGTTGGTATTTAAAAGTTCAGAAAATGCTTTTTATGAAATTTAATTACACAATCGACCTTGTGATGTTAACAAATATGTAAAGTTGAAAGAAATGTTGGCTATGTTTATATACAGTCTTTATACTGAACATTTACATATCTCGTGAAGAAAAGTACGCTGATCAGTGTGATCTCATAAAAAGTAAAAAATGTCCCTTTACTGTCATATATTTCACGAAGGGTCATTTACATCTTCTGATTATAAATATAATATTCAGAAAATTTGGTTGTTTAGTATAAAACCAGTTCTTTACGCTATTTAATGAATTATAAAAGATATAATACAAGGTGTGTTATTTGGTCTTCTATTACAATGGGACAAAATTTCTACATTTAAATAACACTTGAACCCCTAATGTGGTTCCTTGTTGTATTGTAAGAACCGTGACTAAGTCTAACTTGTAGTTTTACATTAATGAGTTGACTTGTCCATTATAATCTATTATAATCTCCAAAAACACCAATTAAGTAAAGGATGTGTAAGGACGTCCCTGCACACCCAGGAGATGGTGGCAAGACTTTGTTCGAGCCTTTTACAATACTGAGCATAATTAGGCCTTTTCTGCGGCACTGATGTTAAGTTTTTTTTTTCTTGTATTGACACATAATTGTCTCCTGTGGCAATTCATGTCTATCGGTCTGTCTCCTGTGGCAATTCATGTCTATCGGTCTGTCTTTTCGTTGAATTTTAGTCTTCTACTTAAATAAAACATATTCAAATGCGTCTCGCCACACCCAAACCAAAAATAAAAACTACAGCTGAATTTTATAAATCGATCATATACTTTGTTGTGTAATATTGATTAAATAATATTGATTATTAATTATTTATTATAGCAAAATTATCCTTTTGTTGAATTTCTGTTTAAATCAATTATGTATAGTTGTCATATTCCAATATGTCTGAATTATTAACCTCGTCTGACAGGTGAAAATGAGTGGATTAGTGCTTTAATTTATTCAAGAATTAAAAACGTGACAAGTTTATTCTTGATGTTATTAAATTCATAAACTTACCACGAAAAAGAGCTATGAAGCTGAAGAGTAGATACAGTGCCATTTTGGTTCCGAAAGTCCAGTACTAAAAAAGTAGGAAGTTTTTTTTTATAAGTTTTCCATGATTAAAATAGAATAATACGACACCGTCTGTTCCCCATTTTAACCGTTGTGTATAGAGCTTTCATGCACTAATGATTACTCTAAATAGCATGGATAACTTTAATATTTGTATTGCAATTCAGGTGTTTTTCCTTACGAGACCGAAGACCACCGAAATGTCCCGAGGATCTTTTCTTCTATTGATGTGACAATATGAATCAATTATTAACTTTGAACTTTATCTTCCCACAGTAAATAAAATAATACAATAATACTATTCCTACACAACTGTACCAAAACTTTAAAAATTACAGAAATAAACTTGACTAATTTTGCTGCAGCAAACTAACTCTAGCAGTACATCGCAACACTAATTTGTAAAAATGTAATAAGTGATAAATTAAACGGCTAGACAAATCACTTTGCAGTTATATAATTGTGTTCAATCGAAAATTATGGGAGGAAAGAGTTGATTCAAAGCCAAACCGTTAGAAAAAGTAAATCTCAAAAGATTAAAACTGCAGGTTTCTTTAAGGAAACCGTAGGGTGTGAGACTGAGTTGGTTGACAGGGTAAGGAGTGATACCGTGTTGGTTGACGGGGTAAGGAGTGACACCATGTTGGTTGTCATGGTAAGGAGTGCTACCGTGTGGGTTGAAAGGGTAAGGAGTGACACCGTGTTGGTTGACAGGGTAAAGAATGACACCGTGTGAGTTGACAGGAAGAGGAGAGGGACGGTGTCAGTTGAGATTGTAAAGAGTGAAACAATGTTGATTAATAGGGTAAGGAGTAGGACCGTGTGGGTTA
The DNA here is from genome assembly GCA_002080025.1 of Modiolus philippinarum. NCBI lineage: Eukaryota > Metazoa > Mollusca > Bivalvia > Mytilida > Modiolidae > Modiolus > Modiolus philippinarum. The sequence goes on from MJUU01063959.1 coordinate 39,297, forward strand.
ACAGGGTAAGGAGCGAGACGGTGTGGGTTAACAGGGTAAGGAGCCAGACCGTGTGGGTTGACGGGGTAAGGTGTGGCACCTTGTGGGTTAACAGGGTAAGGAGTGAGATCTATTGATTGACGGAGTAAGGAGCGAGACCAAGTGGGTTAACAGGATAGGGAGTGAGACTATGCGGGTTGACAGGGTAAGGAGTGAGACTTTGTTGGTTGACATGGTTGGAAGTGAGACCGTGTTGGTTGACATGGTTGGAAGTGAGACCGTGTTGGTTGACAAGGTTAGGGATGAGATAGTGGGGTTGACAAAATAAGAAGTGAGACATTGTTGGTTGACAAAAGAGTGAGCCCGCGTGGGTTGACAGGATAAGTAGTAAGACCGTGTTAGTTTACAAGGTAAAGAGTGAGACTGATGGTTGACAGGGTAAGAACTGAGATCGCAGGGTTGACAGGGTAAGGAGTTAGTCTCGTAAGGATTAACGTGATAGGGAGTGAAACCGTGCGGATTGACGTGGTAAGGGGTGGGACCGAGTTGGTTGACAGGTAAGGGGTGAGACCGTGTTGGTTGACAGGGTAAGGAGTAAGACCGTGTGGGTTGACATGGTAAGGAGTGAAACAATTTGGGTATACAAGGTCAAAATTAAATTGAATTCAAATCAATCGAAAGTTGCATGTCCGTTCAAGTATTCTTTATCGCGACCACATAATCATACCTTCCAACTTTTGAAAATGCTCATGGAGGTTTTGAAGTGTAAAGCAAACCAAGGAATACAATAAAAGCAACAAAGAGGTGTTCAAATCCATCTTCCTGGTAATAATTTTTAGCAACTTTATGACTTTACAATCATTATGCAATAAACTACAACTTTTTATAGGAAAAGATAATCTTCATTCAAATCTGATGCTCTCATGGGGAAAACCTCCGTATATAGGGATAGTTGACAGGTATGCAGAATTTGCGGAGACAGTGTTAGTTGCATCGTTCTGCATTATATTCCTGGTGGAGTCATGAGGGTGGTGTAGTATCGTGACTCTAGTGAGAAAATCCCTGTTGACACTATCAAAGTTTTTGACAATTTTTTGAAAGTGTCAATTTTCATAGAAAACTTTGATCAGAAACTTTGAAAAATTAGATATAATGAGAAACCCATCCTATTTTTCTTCAGATTTTGATGGACATTGATGGGAATTAACCAATCAAAAAGTAGTTTTGAGATGATGAACTTTTGTTTGTTTCCATTGATTTATTCACTTTTTTACCTTTTTGGGGCCATTTATTGCTTGCTGTATGGTGTGAGGTTTCTCATTGTGTTGAAGACCATACGGTGACCCATACTGTGACCCCTAGATGCTTTGTTTTGGGTCTTTTAAACCTGGATATGGTATGTTGTCTCCTTGACATTTACCCCATTTCCTTTCTTTCTCAATAAAGGCACATGACTTAAAGGCTGAAAAAAATAAAGTTACAATATCAAGCAAATGTTACAGACAAATTTTATAGACGAATTTCGTGATCCATTCTGAAGGGACTTTTTGACTCTGCTTTGTCCTTATACTGAAATTTTTCAACAAAACTGGTCAAGATTTAGCTTTTCTTTTTTCTTACTGACCTAGAACTCAATCATTTTCATGAAAGTTTGTTTTATTCTATGTAGCATATTTATACAGAAAACAAAAGTAAAAATACAATATATTTAATCTTCTTCTTGAGAAATTTGTACCACTTTGTTTCCTTGTAAACAAAATTTCCCGACTTGTCTTTGACCATCAACCAAAACTTTGATAGTGTAAACAGACAACTATGACCAAGATAACTTGGTCCAAGTATTCTTTGACCGAGTTTTGGATGGAAACTTTGATAGTGTCAACAGGGTTTAATGAACATATCTGTCCTTACCAAGTCATCAATTAAATTTTCAATTATATTACCTTCAGGATCGAAAATAACAATTTCCATCTTAATCTTTTAAAGCCTGTTTGACACTATCAAAGTTTTCTTGGTCAAAGACAATTAACTTGATCAAAACTACAAGACAAAAATGATAATTTCAGATTTCTTTTTGTAAATTTCTCCTTCCTGAGTATTAACGTAAGCAATGAAGGGATATGAAGTAAATGCGCAATGGATGTGAAGTAAATATACATGAGACAAAGACTTTACAAATGCATGAGAAAAAAAGCAATGGAACAATGCTTTTTGCAGGTTTGCGCCTGTCCTAAGTCAGGAATTTATTAAGCCTTTGTGTGTCTTGTCCTTTTTTTAGTTAGTTTACTTTATGTCTATAGGAGTCTAGGATGATTTTTATTTCGCTTGACTTGATTGCTCTTTGTTCAGGGGCCGGCTCCGACCTGCCGTTGGGTGTGGGGTTTTCTCACCGTTCATTGAAGGTCTTATGGCTGCTTTGAGTTGTTATTACTCCCCTTTGGATCGTTGTCTCTTTGACACATTCCCCGTTTCCCTTCTTTTTTCTATTTTTATTGTTGTTGTTCATCTTGAAGTCACCTATATGAATATCTTCTTACACCTGTATACTGCGTATTTGTATCTTAACTGATGAATTCTTCATCTATGAGAGGACTCCAGCAGCAGTTGTTTTTTTAGTTAGCTCAAAATTGTCACTTATAAATAGTCCTCATTGTATGTTAATCGACCATTATAATGTAACAGTCCTGCATCTCGTGCTTACATCTAGGGTGGTGTTTTCTCGTATTAACAGTCAGACTTGACTTATTATAACAACTTTGGACAAATCATTTTTCACATTACGAGTGATGCATTCCTCACCCCGGTAAACTTGAGATCGTCAACTCGGACGCGATCAGCAACGCGGATTGTTTTTTTCATTGCAGTAGGAATATCAGGTGAGAATAGACGGCATATTTGTCTTTTTTTCAGATCATCTTTCTAGAATTTTTTTGTTTAGAAAGCAGTACGTATTTCTTGTCGATGTTTTTCTGTCCCGAAGATACACTTACAATGGATATTTGATTGTTTCAAGTCCATTTTGATCTAGCACTTTATACACCCAATCTCATTGCTTACAGTGTTTAAACACTTGTAACTCTAAAGGGTTCTGAGACTTGAAATACCATAGGTTACGCTTTCTCATTCCTCGCTCCTTGTACTTCAAATACATTACTTTTTGTGGCAATTTTCTTCCAATAAAGTATGGACATTTGCATTTAGTTTGTTTGGTTTGAATGTATATATGCTGTTTATATTCCAACCTGTATGCCATTCCCTTTACCATTCACAGACCTCTTTTCTAGGTTGGATACCGTAACACAGTGATGCAATTGAAAGTTCTGAGAGAAGCAAATTTTATTACGACAGTAGAAGAACGCAATTAAAGCTTAAGGAAGTTAGAAACAAATTAAACAATAGTTATTTTCCGTCAACCAACCATTTATGGATACAATAGTTAGACGTTTTCCGATGTCCAATATAACAGGACGACAACATTTTAGCAATCTAATTGATCAGACACCACCAAAAATGGACACCTATGAAGGAAAGATTGATTTGCATCCAGATTTTTTCAATTTGACTACTAGTACTGTTAGATATGAAGGTATAAGTGGGGCTATCAACCTATACTAAAATGCAAGCTGTTGGAGTACCTCAGAGATAAAGCTCTACTTCCAGACCGCAATCTTATTATCAAGATTTTCAGTTTATATGCAAGGAAATGGAAGAGTAAAAACCGCAAAACGAAATTTACTGATTTTTTATGCAACTTGGGTATTTTTGTATTTTAAACACGTCAACCGCGAGACTGTTACATTATACTGTTCAACAAACCTTTGGCAGTGACCATAGAAAACAAGGTATCTGCTTCAGAGGTTAAATAGCACAAGATGAAGTTTTGTCTGGAATGGAACATGAATTAAATGTGGAAAAGAATGTCATTTTTGTTATGAATATAAAAAAGCCAAGAATAAGATCACGTCTACGATCTACAGTGCAGATAGAAGTTCTTTAAACTCAAGGAATTAAAGACCATTTAAGGCTTAGGTTAACACTTTTCAAATAGGACTACCATTACACACAAAAAAGACATGTAGTCAAGTTCTGTGGTGGTTCTATAGTACAGAAAGATAGGAAATGGAAGAGTAGCGGTTTGGACTGATCAGCCAAACAGTATCCGTTGACTATGTACAGAGCTTCTACAAATTAAAGAAGAAACACTGCTAAAAGAACCCAGGAATCAGATTCAGATGGCTTCCCTGGAACGTCTGAATAGTCAATCACTCGGTAACCAATTACAAAATGGAAATAGTAGCACATAATCTGATTTAAAAAGGAATCAGATTCAGATGGCTTCCCTGGAACGCCTGAATAATCAATCACTCGGTAACCAATTACAAAATGGAAATAGTAGCACATAATCTGATTTAAAAAGGAATCAGATTCAGATGGCTTCCCTGGAACGTCTGAATAATCAATCACTCGGTATCCAATTACAAAATGGAAACAGTAGCACATAATCTGATTTAAAAAAGGAATCAGATTCAGATGGCTTCCCTGGAACGTCTGAATAGTCAATCACTCGGTAACCAATTACAAAATGGAAATAGTAGCACATAACCTGATTTAAAAAGGAATCAGCTTCAGATGGCTTCCCTGGAACGTCTGAATAGTCAATCACTCGGTAACCAATTACAAAATGGAAATAGTAGCACATAATATGATTTAAAAAGGAATCAGATTGAGATGGCTTCCCTGGAACGTCTGAATAGTCAATCACTCGGTAACCAATTACAAAATGGAAATAGTAGTACATAATCTGATTTAAAAAGGAATCAGATTCAGAT
>MJUU01063959.1:49281-60256 GCA_002080025.1 Modiolus philippinarum
TTCCAATTGGCTCAGTAGTTTCAGAGAAGAAGATCTATGAAAGTGTTTCCCCAAAGGGTCCAATGTTAAAACTATGTTTCCCGCTGGCGGCCATCTTGGAAATCGGGCGTACCTAAAAAACACCTTTGTGTAAGGGACCACCCAAGGACTATTGTGGCCAAGTTTGGTTCCAATTGGCCCAGTAGTTTCAGAGAAAAAGAATTTGAAATATTTTTTTTTCCATAGGGTCCAATGTTAAATTTTGGTCCCAGCTGGCGGCCATCTTGGATGACGTACAGACCTGAGCGACACAATGTTTAAAGGGGACCACCCAAGGACTATTGTGGCCAAGTTTGGTTTCAATTGGCGCAGTGGTTTCAGAGGAGAAGATCTTTGAATAAAAGTTTACGGACGGACGGACGGAAGGACGACGAACGGACGACGGACGCAAAGTGATGGCAAAAGCTCACCCTGGCATAGCCAGGTGAGCTAATAAAAATGGTTATTTCAAGTTTTTGATTATGTTCAAGATTTGGCACGATTTTTACAGGTATTGATGCGGTCAAGCAAGTGGCAAAACTTTCATTTTACCGAAATGAAGATTAACACCCCAAGCTCACTACCCGTCGTGCAAAGACAACATTGTATACATTTGTCAGGTTTTCACGTCCGATATATCTACAACGTAGACATTTGACATCGATGAATCTAACACATTGTGTAAGCTTGGGGTGTAAATCTTGACTTCATTACAATAAAAGTTTTGCCACTTCCTTGACCGCAGAAATAATATCTGTGACACGTCATTAGGTCTACATTCTCTCGTCCTTTCCATTTTCTTCTCCGTATTTCAGCCCGGTAGTCCCTTAGTCGAAGGCCATACTATACCATTTTTATTTTGTTCCATAGTCAATTTGTGGCCATCGCACAACATATATATTTTTATATTTGTCCTTAACAAAACTGGTACACATATGGTACGAGCCCAGGCGGAAGAACTTTCAAACAACCTTGATGAATATTGGGGGAAAACCAAGTTAAAAATTTACAGAGTTCAAAGTACAAAGCTCGGAAAACCATTGAATAAGTTCAGAAATACTTTCTATGAACCATATTCAATGTCTTTGTAAAGTATTCACAAGCCTTGGGAAATACAACCTGAAATTAAAGCAAAGCAAGTGTCATCTGATGCAAAGACCTTGGTAAACTGGTCCATACAGAGAGGCTTGGTCAACTGGTCCATACAGAGAGGCTTGGTAAACTGGTCCATACAGAGAGGCTTGGTCAATTGATCCATGCAGAGAGGATATCCATCAACCAAAATAATACTGAAGATAAAAAGATATTATTTATTCCAGCGTGAAAAAAAAGAGACGCACCTTTTATTGTTTTTGTTAATTATCAAAGAAATCAAGAACTTTATAGAAATTGTATTTAACAAACGAGTTCAAAAACAAGACTTTAAACAGGAATGTGAACATGAAAACGCTTTCAATGATCTGCTTTTGCTCTTGACACAGATATCTAAGTACGTATTTGAGTTGGACTTGGCAAGGTTTGACAGAATGAACACTATACTTTCCTCATTCCGGTTCAACAAGAAAAGAACTCATTCAAGAGACAGTTTGCGACATTATTTACTGGGTTGGGCTTTTGTGCTAAGAAAGATCATAATTATCTCACATTAATACTTTATTTTAGGAACATTGCGGGGCAACTAGAAAGGTGGACAGGAGAATTGACCCAGTAACACATGCTGATCCTTCATAGATCTGATAAAAACATTACAATACTGATGTGTCCCGATTAAGCATGTGAAGGTGATCTCATTTACCTACCATGTTGTGGTTGTAAATACAGGCATGTAATTTTAAGAAAATAAGTGGACACTTATATAATTTTCTTAATATACTTAAAAGACACAGAGTAATACAATTTCTCATATTGCCCAAACCGCGTCACTTAGGCCTAGGAAGAGATTCAAACAGAAAAGAAAATGCAAAAAAATCTAAAAAGATACTCTGTCGCGGTGCGTGAAATGTTTTGAGAAGGGCATCTGTCTGTGGAAATAGGGTGTTCTGTGAGGCTGAAAAAAAAGCATGTTAAAGATCCCTTGAAAATCCTTTGGCGTTGAAAAGGCACAGATACACTTTAAAACAAAGTTACTAACTAAGCACATAAAAGGCATCATATAGTAAAAGCACTAAGAACAAGCTTTCACATAGGTTACATATTAGACAATAAGACACAAGCATGCACACAACCGTTACATTGAAATAATAAAAGGCAAGCAATACAATTAAACTAAAAGCTACTTAGCTAAGCACACAAAACACATGGATACGTAAACATAAGTACAAACAGAAAAGCACTTAAGCATGACGCTTGAGCAGAGATTGCATTAGCTAGAAGCAGCAAAATACAAATATTCAGTTCCTAAGATTTACAAATAACACGTGAGCAGGAAGGACCTGTCCGTGTGTTAATGAGGGTCTTAAACTGGTTGAGGTTTATTGATTCCTCAGTTAATCTGGAAGACTATTCCAAATCTTAGGGGCTGAATATCTTGATGATTTTAGACCATAACTGGTAGTTTGTACTCTTGGAATTTCTGCTGTATGTGTATACCTGAAGTTATAAATATTATTTGATACAAGATCTTGTAAAAAAAACAGGGCTATTTTCTTGGATTTTTTTTTTCAATTTTAGCTGTATTTCCCTCTGAGCAGAAGTGCCATGTCATTCGGCAAAAACTGAAATCTGACAATGTAAACGAGTTTTAAATTGTACTTTTACTAAGAAGTTTAAATGATTTTCTAATATCAAAAATCGAATTTCTGATATCAGAAAATCACTTGTATTTTTTTTATATCAGAAATTCGATTTTTTTTCTATCGGAAATTCGATTTTTGTATATCAGAAATTCGATTTTTTTATATCAAAAATATTTTTGATGTCAAAATTTTATTTTTTGATATCAAGAAATGGAATTTTTGATATAAAAAAAAATCAAAACTATTTTCTGATATCGAAGAAATTCATTTTTTGATATCAGAAAATCGAAAATTTTGATATCAGAAATTCAGATTTTTTTTATATCAAGAATTATTTTTTTATATGAAAAATATGATTTTCTGACATCAGAAAATAATTTTTGATACCAGAAAATCATATTTTTGATATCGTTTTTTTATATCAGAAATTCGATTTTTTTTACATCAATCTGATATCAAAAAATGAATTTCTGATATCAAAAAAGAGTTTTGATTTTTTGATATAAAATGAAAAAAATCGTTTTTCCGATATAAAAAAAATAGAAGTGATTTTCTGATATCAGAAAGTCGATTTTGATATCAGAAAGTCGATTTTTTATATCAAAAATTCGGATTTTTTTATATCAGAAAATAGTTTTTGATTTAAAAATGGAATAAATAGTAAACGGTGCCTCATAATTCTCGACACAATTCAGGGTCATTGATGACAGAAGCAGGATACATTACCATACCATACATTGTATATACAAGACATTTGGTTTGGAAGTTTGTTTTAGTTTCACACGATACTAGAAATCGGTACAGTGCTAGAGTATCTTTCAAAAAATCACGTGACAACAAATATTACAGGACAGTTGTGACAACACAATTTTACATACAAATTTTCATATTATGACTAAAATATCTTACTTAAACGAGTTCCCTACAGTCAAGACTTTCAAGACTTCAAGACTTTATTTACAACGCTCAGACACTACATACAGTGTAACATGAGGTACATAATTTAAATTTTTACATCAAATGACGATAAGAACAGGCATCACATCAAATATATATATATATACATAATTTCAAATTACATCACATTTTCATAATAAATACAACCAAATAATAACAGCATATTACATTATAATAGTTGTGATATTTTCCTAATAAACACTTATATGTTTTTCAATAGTTGTGTATTACATAAAGAAAATAATTTTTCCATTTTTTTTTCAATGACGGGCAATTCAAATAATAATTCGGGACATATTTTTGTCGAAGTTGTACGATTCTGTCATCAGAACATTTGAATAGAATATGAAATTCATCTCCAATATTCTGACCACAGAACTTTTTGAAGTACAAAATCTAAGTTCCTTTGCTATATTAGACCATCTTCCAGTTTCTATTGGGATTTTGAAATTAGAAGTTCGAATTTTGGTGATATAAATTCTATAATTTAAAGGCAATCTCAAAATATAATCTTCATTTTTGTAAAATTCACGAGATGAACGATCAATATTTGACTGAATTGATCGCACAATTGTTGTTTTACAACTGGTTTCAAAACAGACATACAAACAGGCATTTGTGAATCAAAAACATAACTGAGTCCAACCTCATTAAAAATAGTTTTAATACAAGATATCCACTTAAAGTTACACAGATCATTTCTTTGTAAGGAATGCATCAATTTATACAATTTTGAACTCCGTTTGTTTTCGTTACATACAAGTCTGGTAAAAAATGACACCATTCTTAGTTTTATTTTAACAGACAGAGGAAAACAGCCTAATTCACCGTAAACCATATAATTAGGTGTTGATATCCTAACCGGTAATATTTTTTTACAAAACTGCAAGTGAATTTTTTCAATTGCAGAGACATTTTCGAACCCCCACACCTCTGACCCATATAGCTATATTGGTTCAACCAAACTCTCAAACAATTTGAGTTGTAAATCAACTGGTATAGATTGGTTTCTTATTTGCCTATATACAGCAAATAAAGCTCTCCTTGCTTGTTCTATCAATTTAGACCTGGCTTTTACAAAAGACCCATTGTAATTAAATAATAAGCCAAGGTATGTATAACAGTCTATTACCTCAATAACTTCATCATTTATTGTAAAAACCGGTAGACTTTTCGCTTGCTAAAAACAACAATTTTTGACTTTTAACAGTTAATAGACAACTTCCATGTTTCACAATGTGAATTAAATATATCTAGATTTTTCTGTATGATTATCACTGGTTTCAGCTAACAAGACGGTGTCATCTGCATACAGAAGTATAAATAATTCAACATACATTGATTAAAGCATGGATTGAAAAGATATGATCGGTAGTCGATTACCCTTTCCGAAATCCTGCTTGACTCTCGGAAATTAAGTTAATTTCATTTGCAAATGTAGTTAAACGATTATTTATTATTGCTGTAAATAGTTTACCTAAACAACTAACAAGAGTAATAGTCCTATAATTGTCAGGATCTTTCGGGTCACCTTTATTTTTATAAATAGGATAAATGATCCCGATAGACCAACTTTCCGGAATAATACCACTGTTAAACACAATATTAAAAAGTTTACAATAAATTTTCAAAGTTGTCAATGCACTCTTTTACTGCAGTCAGTGCAGTGGGCGACTTGTCGTCTTAAACAGTGGGCAAGATGTCTTGTATAGTGGGCGACTAGTCTGGTGAGTGACTTGACTTGGTGGCGACTTGACCTGATACTAAATGATGGCCAATGTGCTTGAGAACATTCAATTGTCTGGCAGTTTTTCTACACATATTTGTTATTGGACTATTAACGTAGTTGGGGTGTCTAAAATCGAGCATCTTTTTGCGCATCTAAGTAAAAATTCAATAATTCAATGAGAATATTTTCTAACTGATTTTGTATGTCTTTAATACAATAATTTTGATAAAAACGAATAGAAGAGTCAAATATTTCAAACGATAACTGTTAATGCTTATAAACATTATATCAATGTGTTCATGGCATATATCAAAATCAAACGCTGCAGTAACCATGCACTATAGCTTCATGTCCCTTCTCATACAACTTCTTTACTGTTGATGTTATTGGGGAATATTTTTTGACACCACAAGAGTTTAACCATTTCTTCTATTCCTGCAGTACAACTGAATGGAGGATTATGTACACAAGATTTCTTCCTAAGCAGACATGAATATAAATTTTATCGTCATAATGAGAATGAGACTTTTTGCTATAGCAAGAAAATGCTTTCTTTTTGTCTCCCAATTGGTTGTTGAAACCTCTCGATGTACCGACTTTTCTACTTTTTTTACACAAATGCTTATTTACAAAAATCTTTTTATTAATTTTGATGATTGAATATATGAGGGTATGAATGCCCTTTATCGTTAACCGTCAAACGCCTCTTTTCAGCTATCGTTAACGTCAAATGGGTCAAAATTTTACCGTTAATCGTGAAAAATATATTAGCGTGATTCGTGAAATTACTTGTATTTTGTACCGTTATTGTTATTTGGAGAGAAAAAAAAATATCGTCAATCGTCAAAACAATTTTTGTAGAAATGTCTATCAAATTTATCCTGAAGACATAAATTTTACCGTTAACGTCATTTTGCCTATTTTTTTCCGTCATCAGGATACCCCATTCCTACCCTCATATATGGAACATTTAGATAATTCCAGAGAGGATCTATTCTTGTTTGACTCCCTTCTGACAACTGTGTCATGGATAACTATATATATACTAAGTATGTGCATTTCATTGTTGAAATATGAATTTAACAGCAGTAGTACTAAATTGCCTCAAAATACAAGATCATCATACAATTACACTGTTATTTAGAACTATTTGAATGGATACCAATTATGGTGCACGTGGAGTAAATTTCTCAAAGAGTATTCACTTACATAGTCGTAAGATTTATATGGTCATAAATACCATTAATTTGCTATGACAATTTACATTACCGTACATATTTGATTTATCTAAATGACCCAATTGCTGCATTCAGCCTGGTAAATGTCATATAACAAGATTCCATTTCAACCTTCTAACTCAGAACAAAAAGAAAACAAATATAAACACAAAAGACAATCAAACAATACAAAAAAAACACACACAAACAAAATAAAAAAAACAATCACACAAAAATAAAAACAAGCAAACAAAAACAAAAACAAAAAATCAAACTAGAGGTTGTCGGAACGATAACTATCCCTGCACTCCCTGTTTGACACAGAAAACAGTTGTTTTACCCCCTGGGCATAACTTTTCTCAATATTTTTGAAATTAAACTATTGATAATCGTTATTTTGACACAAAAGAATTTAAGGATATATGGTTGTTAGACAGAATTCCCAAAAATAAGTGGTCTTTGAGACTTTCAGGAAATTTACCAAGATTGGAATCAAATATTTTTGAAATCATATTGATTAAACTGTTTGTCCTAAAGTAAACAAACTATTTAAGTATGTTTGCTAGGTAGAATTCAAAAAATTAGTGATCTTTGAGACTTTCAGGAAATATACCAAAACTGGAATCAAATATTTTTGAAATCAAATTGATTAAACTGTTTGTCCTAAACTAAATAAACTATTTATGTATGGTTACTAGGTTGAATTCCAAAAAATAAGTGGTCTTTGAGACTTTCAGGAAATTTACCAAAATCGGAATCAAATATTTTTGAAATCCATTTACTTAAAATGTTTGTCCTAAACTAAATAAACCATTTTAGTATGGTTGCTAGGAAGAATTTAAAAAAAATAAGTGGTCTTTGAGACTTTCAGGAAAATTACCAAACTTAGAATCGTATTTTAGAATTCTAATTTTCAAAATCTCATTTTCTATCAAACAATTGCTAAAATACATATCTGTATGCTCAAATTTAAAAAAAAATGACTCTTTGACATTTTCAGGAAATTTACCAAAGTTGGAATCATAATTCCGAAAGCTTATTGCAAATCTACAGACTATATGCAACAATTCTGCATAAACTCGGATATTATTCCTAAATCCAAAAATGTAGGAGAAGTTTGTGTCACATGCCACATGTGTCAAAATCCACAACTTTGGGCCTTTGTCAAAATCAACATCTTGGGACTTTTGTTTGCACCAAGATCAAGATAAAAAAATCCGAAAGCTTATTGCGCATCTACAGACTATAAGCAACAATTCTACAACAAAATTGTATCCATAAATCCATAAATGTAGGAGGAGTTGTGTCGCATGCCACAATTGTAAAAATTGACATCTTAGGGCCTCTTGTTTGCACCAAGAGCAATACCAAAAATCTGAAAGCTTATTGCGCATCTACAGACTATATATATGCGACAATTCTACAATCAAATTAAATCCCTAGATCACAAAATGTAGGAGGAGTTTAAGTCATAAGAAAAGTGTGAAGGACGGACGGACGGACGGACAGACAGACGGAGGGTATAACAGTATCCCCAAACTTTCTTCAAAAGTGCGTTGATAAAAAGAAACACATAAGAGTATTCAGTAAAAGAGTGCATTCATCCCAAAAAGTATAATACTCAAATCAAAATACAAGGTTTGAAAGCCTCGAATACTTTGACGTCACAGTGTAAATTCTCTTATGACGTCAGGGATTATACCAAAATGGCCGAAGTTGTTTACTGTCCTCCTGGTCCCGCTTCACAAAGAAAATGCATTTTTAAATAGGGTTTAAATGATTGCAGGATAAAAACAATATACGTACATTGTCGGAAATATAAAATTTATTTGTACTCGCTGCGAAACAGGCGAGAAATGCTCGGTAAACCTCGCATTTCTACCTGTTTCTAAAGCTCGTCAAATAAATTTTATATTTTCCGACAATGTGCATATATTGTATATTTACGTAATATCGCGTTATTACGCAATGATTATCTCGTTATTTCGAATTAAAAATATTTTTATCGGAAAAACAAAACTTGTTGCGTTATAACGCCATAATTATCTCGTTTGAACGCAATAGTTATATCGTTAATACGGACCAGCATACAAAGATATATTTTTGACACCCATAGACCACATTTCTAACATTGTTTGTATGATGTATCTCTCAGGAGCTTTGTAATATACGGGAGTGTTGTATGTGCTGTATGGACATTTGCATTCAACAGCGTATGTAAGATTTTCCATAATTCCAGAGATGTTTTTTGAAGATCTGAGACTGCCATCAGGAGATACAGCAATAATGTTGTTTTTACCATCTTGAATCATGTGAACACCCTCTTCGAAATAACACATGCTGGGAAAGTAATAGGGGAGAATTTTTGAGTGCATTTATTCCGTTATCAGAACCATATTTCATTGGAGGTGTTTGTTCTTCAGTAGATTGTTGTTTTTCAGTTTCATCATTTTGAATAATCTCTTTTTGTTGTTTGAGACAATCTATGCCAAGTGCCTTAAATGTGCTGTACTCCCTGTTACTTTTACACTTTTTCTTATTTTTTGCCATTCGTTTGTTCTCTGTTTGATTAATCGTGAAGGTATATTTTGTTCTAAATCTAATTTTAAAACTGATCTCACTTCTTGTGGTTCTTTCAGTTGAAAAAAATGTTTTTGTATGGGACAAATTTACTGACGAATCGGTTACATAACAAGCTGAACCCTGAAGCTGTACAGCTTTCATTTTCATTTAACGCTTCACATATAGCAGATTTTGCTCTGTAAATTGACGTTTTGATAATGTCAATAACATATGAATATTTTTTTCCTGGTTCAGAAAGGCTCTTCTGGATAAATGTATCAAGTGCAATTTTCTGTTTCGAAATTTTCTGTCTGAGATCTCTGATTAATATGCTAATGATATATGATATTTCCTTCAGAGAAGGACATAAATCGCTGTCGTGTTTTATAGATTCAGTGCGAAAATGTTTAAAATACTTCTGAACTTTTGAAATTTTATTCTGAGATGTTTTGTACGCTTCTTGTCTCAACATTACCATCTCCATCTGTTAATCCTGGTGCTATTTTTTTCCCGTCAAATTTAAGTACAAACGAGTTGTTGTTTGGTTCTGATGGAACTATATTGAGCATATGTTCAAAAATGCCAGGCCCTTCTATATCTGGAATTTTTGTTGCAATAGGAGCCTGCTGAAGATGAATGTGACTCGGAACTGCAAAATTTATTAGTGAAGATAATGGATGAAAATGTTAAGGGTATATTGGGATACGGGATATTTACGACTTTTGTTAATGGGATACAGGATATTTGAGACAAAAAGTACTGGGATATGGGATATTTTGACTATGGAAAACGGGATATTCCACTAATTAATGGGATATCTTCATTTTTCAAAGGGATATTTTAGTCCAGACTTACTGGGATATGGGGACACCCCCTCCAAAACAAGCCTCAAATGTCTTTTAGAAACTTGCTGACCAGAATGTTTATATCCTGACATAAACCGTTGGAAACGACCATGAAATAGAATCTTGCCAAGCAACCAAAAGTGCTGTGTGCCTTTGAAAGGATAGTGCATCATCGTTGAACTTGCCAAAATCTAAGCGTATCGCAAAACAGTAAAAAGCATATGTTGGTGAAGTCGAATTTGTTGGTGGTGACCAGAGTAAAGAACATGAGAAGATACTGTAAAACCCCATTTTCTTTTAATATTTCCATTGTAGTTGGTAGCATAGCTTGAATATCAGTCTCTGTTGTCTCTGTAATGGTCTCGTCGATTTCGGTGTTAATAGTAACTATACTTTCATCTACATTGTTAACGATTTTGTCACTGTATGGTTGTGTGTTACCTGATGAGCCATTTTTTGTCTTCTTTCTTTTCCAAAAATATTTTCTGCTTTCATAATTGAGATTTCTTTTTCTTTCCATTACACAACTGAAAAGAAAAGAAAATATTTTACCTAAGTATGTTAAGCTGGCCCCTTAAATTTGTCTGAAAGTTTGGGCCCACCCTCGGGGGCCCACCGAGGAAGGCCAACAACGGTTAACACTATATTTGGAAAGCTCATTAACATATCTCCTAATTTAAATTAATGCAAATTGGAACCAAATTTGTTCAGAATATTCTTTTTGTAGTTTGTAATGTACCTCTGTAGTCAATTTCAAGATGAAGGTCAAGGAACGAGGCCGATGTGGAAGTATCTGTAGTATCTTTAATTTAAAGCTCTTTTGGGTAAATAAGAGGAAGAAAATCACCAAAGCGAGGGTTGTGTAGTGATGAAATATCATATATATAACGGAAGCTTAAGTTAACAGACTGG